>JAUMJK010000769.1:0-116386 GCA_033558105.1 Coccyzus lansbergi | reverse complement strand
AGGAGGCGTGGCCTCTGCCCTATAAAAATGCTCTCGGCGGAAGCTCGGCCTTTTTTTTAGCAGGGCGGCAAGGTGAGGGGAGTTGGAGCTGGGGTTGGGGGCGATTGGGCGGGCCGGGCTGCAATGATGTCTCTTGACACGTGTTAGACTGCTGATGTGCGTGAAGCAAACCTACTACTGAGCGCCCGCACTGCCCCGGCGGGCGGGGCGGCCGCGTGGCACCGCGTTTGTAACCTCCCGGTTTTTTCTTCGGTGTCTTGCAGGGCGAGCGGCGGCGAGCGGCTGGCGAATAAAGCTGTGTGCAACTTCCACATGTGTCCGGCTGGTTCTTGTGCGCGGCTCCACGCGTTCCGCACTGCCTTTGACCCGGCGGGGCTCAGCCTGCGGCTCCGCCGGCCAAGCAGCGGTGCTAGAGCGAAGCGCTGATTCATAACTGGGGCTGCTCGGCTGACCCCGTGCCGCCCTTTTAAAAGCCAGCGACAGCCGGTACCGGCGGGGGGGACACGGGGTGTGTTCAGAGGGGGTGGGTGAGCTCAGTTCCCTCCCACCAAAATAAGCTCTGTGTGGGGGCTCTTCATCGAGTGCAGGGATAGGGCGAGTGGTTTTAACCTGAAAAATGAGAGATTGAGGTGAGGTACCAAGAAGAAATGTTACCTGTGAGCCTGGTCAGACACTGCCACACTATTCGACAGACCTTAAGGTAGCTTCCAGTACTGAGAGAGGCTCCAGAAAAGCTGGGAAGGGGCTCTTCCTCAGGGACAGGATGAGGAGAACAGTTCTAAACTGAAAGAGGGGAGTTTGAGATAAGGTATTCCAAGGAAATTTTCCTCTGAGGGTGGGAAGTAGTGGCCCAAGCTGCCCAGAAAAATTGTGGCTGCTCCAGCCCTGGAAGCGTTTTAAGGTCAGGCTGGATGGGGCTTGGAGCAACCTTGTCTAGTGGGAGGTGTTACTGCCCATAGAAGGGGTTGGAAGTGGATGGGTTTGGAGGTCCCTTCCACCCCAAACCCTCCTGGGACAGCTGTGCCAGGGCTGGCTAGAAGAAAAGCATCCAGTCTGGGGGTGCTTCATGCACACAGCAAGTGAGAACTTGGGGGGGAAAAAAAGAGAGGAACTTGACTCATGAAAGCTGTAGCCATGGAAAGGGCTCCATCTTCTCCCTCTGTTACACACTGCTCTGTGCTGCAGGCAGAGGCTGCAGTTCTCCAGTGTTTTCTGTACACAGAAAAGGTACATCTATATTCACACTGACAGCAGGATTGGACATGGGAGCAAGAGTCAAGAGTGAAAAAGCAGCTCCTTAAGCTCAGAGGTTTCACCACCAAACCCACTGCAGAGGGTGCAGGGTCACCTCTCTTCCCCAATTCCTGATAATCATAAAGGGCTTCACGGGTGTAAAATGAAAAAATAGGTTTATAAAGCATGTTCCTCACATCAGCACTAGTTCCTGCAGTGAAATTTAGTTTCATTGCAGTAAAATTGCTCCATTAAGCATTTTCAACAGTCTTGCCTTGGTTAAACCTGAAAAATCATCACCTACAATAATAAAATACTTGCAAATGCTCTGAAAAGCACAAAGCTCACCTTTATCTGAGTAAGTTGCCTCTCCAATGAGTGTCTGAAACAATTCAGAAGATTGTGGCTAAGCACTGTAGGAATAAATTTTACCTGAATGAGTGGTTGACATGGGATAGATTTATTTAATAAAACAAAGCAAGCAGATTGTAGTTACCCACAGTTTATGAAGTGCAATATGACAATCTTGTGTAATTTAAGTCTTAACTCTGCTTACACATTAGTGCATCTAGTCCTTTGACTTTAGTTATTGCACATAGAAATTAAATCATAGAAAAGACCTGCGTACAAGACATGCAGACTTCATGAAAGGCAAATAATGCCTACATCAGAGCAAACCCCAGAATATGCACAGCCTGGAATGGTCAAGGAGGAGTTCAGGTAACAAATATAACCTACTAATATTTCAATTAAAAGTAACCAAAATAGGTGTTCAAATATAGAATTAATTTTAAATATATTAAATGCTAGTTTTCTTTTATGTTTCAGGCAAGGTGCTGTTTAAAAAACCTTCAATATAATAGCTTCATTTAGAGATGGTAAATCATCAAGTTACACATGGAAATTTTGATTTACATCAAATGTGACAACACAACATACAAAAATTCTTAAAAAATTACTTCTAAAAAAAAAAAAAAGCAAATCATGTTATAAAAGGAGAGCCAAAACTCACCTTCTTTGTAAACTAAAAAGTTTTTCTGACATCCATGAACAGTTGGCAACATTGAGCATCAGAAAGATTTTTACAAGTGTTGAGCAGTGGATATGTAGTGTTGAAATATTGGATTTGCTGCATACGTTTGAATCATCAGATAGAAATTAAAGGCAGTTCCCCTCCCCCTTTAGTTTTGGCCACTAATTAGCAGAAACACTCTTCAATTACTTCGCCATCAGCCTGAATAACTGCAGTGCTTGAATTCCTATTCCACAAAGTCCAAAAAAAACCAACAATGCATGGGGGTCAAAATCTTTCAGTTACAGCTTTCAGTGTCAGCTGTAACCTGAGAGTTTGCTCCCATGCGTTGTGTGTAAACACAGTGCAATGGAAAAGACTCAACAGCGACAAACTCTTCTCTAGGAAAAAAACTGGGGTGTGTTTTGTCATAGCGAGAGGCTCTGTACACAGCAGGGTAACTCGGTACTTCTGGTCGTGTGCAGTGTTAGACGTTGATGTGTGTGCTCATGTCGTTAGAAACATTCAGAGTTAATCATGACCCAAGGTGATTGTACCTCACTATAAGGCGGCTTGCTATGGTTTGGTCTCATGGCTTTACTGACTCGTTTTCTCCTCATTTACAAAAAAATGTGACAGTCTCAGCTTCACTAATAAGTTGTGTGTTTTTATGGCTACTTGCTTCCCCAAAAAAAGCACAAGTTCTGTGTGAAAAAAAAAGTCATATGTATATACCACGCTGAATCACAATATTACCTATACATCCGATTTACATTCTTTTATCCTGAAAGCATTTCATATTTCGATTGCTTGACACAAGCTATTGACTGCAGAAGTGAAAGAACAAAAAACAGTTCATTCTACACCTCCAACTGCCTGAGAAAGAAAAATATTCCTCCAGTTTTATAAATTCATTCCTTATTTAGGATTTTTTTTTCCCCATTTGGCACGCAGATCCTTTGCTGCCAAACAACCTTCCAATGCTTTAATGCACATTAACGTAGCACGAAAACATAAGCTGAACAAAAGGTGTGTCAGCAAGCTCCTTGATCTAGTACAGGTAGGTTCCTCCTCCCTCCCCCAAAGAACAGGTCATATTAGCCTCCGAGTTAAAATCCCGATGGCAGCCAGAACAAAAATAAATCAACTGCTCAATGGAATGAACCTTCCATGTAGCTGAAGTACATAGGAACAAGAACCAGGCAAGTGAGCACAAGGGGATGGTTATAGGCAGTCCTCGGCGGGGGGAAGTGGCACAAGTGAAGGATGAGAACTACAGCACAGTTTATAGAACCATGAGAATAACTTTATAATACTGTAAACTGCAAGAGTTTTCACATGTCATGGTTGATCAGCGGCCTCTGTGATCAGATCTTTAGGAGGGCACGTGGAGGAGCGGGGATCCATGGCTGAGTGCATTAAAGGAATATAAACATCATCCATGTTTGGCATGACAAAGATTTTCTGCGGAAAAGATGCAATTAAATCAAGTTACATTTCATATGCCAGTTGAAACCTTAGGTTTCTGATTTGTTTGATTAAATAATGCATCAAATTTCCAGGTAAAAAGTTCTTGGGTTAATGCTTGTACCTAAAGCCCTGTGGTGTCCATTAATTCAAGCCCTTCCATTGTGTTGTGTTGTAGGTAAAGCTCGGAAATATAATCTCTGCAATTGCCATTAAACTGGAATAACACTACAGGAAACACCGACTTCTACCTCTGCTGCTTTCTCAGCTCTTACCCATTCACTCTCAACCTGTACTTTCAATGAAATAAGCAGGTTTAATTTCTACTTGATTGTACAGGTTGAGGTTCAGAATCTGGTCAGGAAATCGTTTTCCTCTCCTACAAGTACTCGTGTAAATTTGTGTAATTTTTTTTCCCTGTTTTTGCATTACAGTCAGTGTGGTTTTTTAAGACTATTTTAAAAGAAGTGGTAACAGGACACCTTACTGCCTCATCTGCTCTTAATTTCAGAGAGCAGTTTGGCCCTTAGTCATCTAAGAACACCTAGTATCATCTTTTGATTTAACTACTACAAATTCTGACGTGGTGCCTGTTTCAAAGAAATGGTATTTTCACCTCTAAAATAATTCTGGCAAGTGCTGAAACAGATTTCCATCCAGGTCTACACATGGTCTTGAGACCCTCACAGAAGTTAGTTTCAGCTAAATTCTTGCCATCCTTTCTTCTGAAGAGGAGCAGCGGAGGATACCAACTGGTCTTGTAAGAAACAGGGGATGCACGAAAATGAAAGCCCCCATCACTCTAACAGACCAAACCTATCATTAACGAACACGTAAAGGAAACACACCTGAAACTCTTGCTCTAGTTTCTTCTCTATCCAGTCTGTTACGTGAACCAGGGTCACTTCTCTCTCACCGAGTTTTGGCCGAGCTTTTAACTCCAGGTAGGGAGGTCTTTGGAAGCCATACCTGAGGACAGCACACGCAACAGGTTTTGTTATAAACACTTCAACAAAGCACATACTTACATCTGCTAACTGTCAGTGTTCTCTCAACAGCAGCTCCTACTTCATTTACAACTAGTTTCTATTACACCTCTTCCAGAACCCTTTCCAGCTACCCTTTGCCTTCCTTCTTGGTTGCAATCCCTTAGGACACACCTGAAACGCTGCCTAGTTCTGCAGCATCCTCTTACCATATTCTGTCAGTAGGTGGAGGTGGAATGTTAATTACTAGCGTTCCTCTGCACTCCTGTACTTCAACTGTTAGCAGCAATGGAGTATTGGAAACCTCTTCGATTTTCTTCTTAATAAACTCAGTCTCTGTTGCTTTCTGGAAGTATTTTGACTTAGTAATTTTATCCACAATTCTCATGATCTTACTTGTCCGATGTCCTCCAACATACCTTTAGACAGAGAACAAAAAAAGAGTACATCAAGGTAATTTTCTCAAACCAACTGTTTGCTGGGACACCTGTAGATTTCCTGTTAAACATAAAAAAATCTGAACAGACATGTATTCTCACATCCAAGCAGCCTCTACCAGCACCTGAACGCAGCAGCTACAAGTCTCGTGCTCATGAGCTACAAGTGTCTGGCAGAAATTCTGTCCAGTCTCAATGTGCCTCCTTCCCAGTTGGAATGTAACTTTTTAAAAATTGCAACTATGCCTGTGTTATTTATGCCAGTAAACCCGCATGAGAAGTGACAACCTGGCTGTTCCCAACCTAACAGACTGTCAAAAGACAGAGAGGCAGAGCCATATGCACAAAACAGTATAGAAGCCACAACCATCGTGTCTAGTATATTTAACAGTGCATGTCAAAGAAAAACATTTTCATTTTAAGGCATCGTAGCATTTACAGTTCAGGTGGGGAAAAAAGAAGAGGAAGGAGATTTTTGGCAGTAGGTAGAATGATATCCCCAAAATGGTTAACCATGCCTGCAAAAGAGGCTGCTTTTCCTGGCAATAGTGCCAGCATCCTAGCTTTTAGAACAGATGCTTTAAGGACTGAATGTGTGTAAGGAGCGAACGAATTTCAACTTTTGACTTTACACTAACTCTTAACTTTACCCAGGTAAAGCCGTTACTCTCTCATCAGATTCTACAGTGATAGTAATGCAGATTTTTTTAAAGGTGTAAGGAAATTCCTTCAGTATTTTACTAAAAAAGAAAAAAAACCCTGTTCTTTGTTCTTAAGAATTCCTTATACGATCTCTATATTTTTTTAAAGATATAAAATGCATCTATTGAAATAAGTTCAACAATTCATTGCTTACTTTTCAAAAGACTTTAGGAGTAAAACTCCATGAAAATTCCTTTGAACATTTTGAACATGTCATAAGGCTTTCTGGTATACTCAGTGTAAAGTTAGAGACATGTTCAGACATAGAAACACCGTGATTGTCTGAGACATTCCAGTGCTACTACAAATTTCTCTTTCCAGGACATAATTTTGATCAGATGTAAAAAGAAAAATAAAAAAATCAGAATAGCAGCCAAACCAAGGAATGACGTGGCAAAATTTACATGAGGAAATGTTCTTTAGAATTCTTGCAGGACATCAGAGGGCAGTATTGCACAGCCCTGACACCCAAAGTCCTTAGAGAAGGGGAAAAAAGAAGAAAAACAAAACATAAAACCCTGAGTAAGAAAGCCAGGCTTGAATAACAGTTGTTTTCTTAAAGAAAAGAACATGCTGGAAATAAGGGATCAGCAGGATCAGTATGGGTATAATTCTGTATACAAAGAAAGTACTTCAAGGTCACACACAAAATCCTGTTCTTGGCTCTGCTGCAAGGCAAAGCACGCTGGGGAAGGTCTCCATGGGTTCTCATCCTAAAGACTTGGCTCTCTCTGTAACCCTAATAGCGAAGGAATTAAGAGGCATCAAACGGGGCACAGGTCACCCTGCGGAAGTGCTGTGAACGACGCACCCAGCATGGTAAAGCGCTCAGCAGAGCAGCTCCCTTTCAGTCTGCAACACATGGCTTGATGGCTGCTTTTTGCTCCAGAAACGGGCCAGTTGTGTTTGCTTAATTGCCTGGATACACTCACACTCTACCATCCTGCGTGACAATGAGCACTACAGTGCTAGACCAAGATATCACTTACACCAAGCCTGGAAATGCAGCAGGGAGGAAAGGATTTACACAACTCTGTAGACTCACCCTTCAGCTCCTGGAGTCACCTGCTTCTCTCCTGTCAATTCAGGAGCGTCGTCCTCCTCGGAAGACCCAGCGCTGGAGGACTCCTCATCGCTGTCTGCAAGACAATACGCCCTTGGCCTGAAACTGAAACAATGCAATTTCCAGGTCAAATGTAATATTCTTAAATAGCTCTTCATCATGCACAGCTTTGGCTGACCTTCCATGGATTTCTGTTGGAGATTCTGAAATAAACTCTACATAAAAGAACAAAACCAGAGCCACTCTGCAGTCAGGCTTGTCAGAACTCACTTCAAAACACAACATTTGTCTTCTCCAGCAGCACATAATCCTGTGCAAGGATCCATACGTTGTCCCATATAAATTTAGGCTACAATCTCCCTTTAGTATTTTTGCTGGAAATATTCCTTTCCCTAATCATATTTGTAGGGAAATTTGAGCTTTGAAGCTCCTCTGACATAGTGAGTGGTGTTTTAAGGTTTTGATTTGTTTTTTCTGAAGAGAGTCCAAGGTGGAATAAGGCAAAGAATGTCATGGGGAGAAGTGGGGGGGAAAAGTAAAGTAATAAAATCAAACAAGTGTTGCTCTTAGGATACAAAATTTCACACAGTAGTACTAATTCCTGGACTTCTACTATGGAAGAATTCATGTACACAATCACAGAAAGAATTTCAAATCTCTTAAACGGATTACAATTAGGCAAGGATACAGTGAATACACTTCAGTACTAGGAGATCTCTACTGAATGCAAAAGCTTGAAATAGTTACACAACACAAGCTTCAAAAGCACATGGGCTTAGCCCTAGGGACTATACCCAGCACTACAATATTCTACGTCTTGTTCAGAATACAGTTTATAGCCATGTTTTCTTTCTTTTTTTGTGTGTGTTCTTGGAAAATTATTTGAAGCATTTAATAACCTCACACAGGGCATGGCCTGAGGCCACTGTCTGCTCTTCTGTACACAGAACAGGCTGTAGTTGCTGCATCAAGTCCTAATGCAAACGGACAGACCACGTCCAGCTCGCGGGGCAGAGCCCTCCCTCCTTGCTGCCTGCTTCAGGACCAGAGCAGGAATCCCACGCTCTCTCTACACTGAAGAATGTGCTACACAGGCTGTGGAATCACTCATAACTTCTTCTTCTTACCCAGAGGTGCATTTCATACATGCAAGAAGAGCAAGAGAGCTGCACAAACCAAGGTTGCTGGTGGGGGTGTGGATGGCTCATGTCACCAGCCCCAACAGCGAGGCCAGAGCTGCATCTCAGAGAGTTCACTTCATGTCACATCATGGGCCCAAATAGCAACGCTGGCACTGTTTCTCAGAAATTAGTTCACATTTTCAGGTCAAACTACATATTTTCTGCCTGGGCATGAACTTACTTCACTTTCCTCTGCACCTCATACTACCCAGTATGCTGAGGGGCACGGTTTAGTGTTTGAGAGGAATGGTTGGACTTGATGTTCTGGTGGGTCTCTTTCCAACCTGGTTATTCTATGATTCTGTGATTCAGTTCCAAGTGTCCCCAAGGCATTTTCAAGTCTCTCAAAGGTGTCATCTCCTCACAAGAACTTTGTTTGCCTGGGTAATAACTAGCCCTCTGAAGTGCTTCCTCAGGCACTAAGAGCACAAGACTTCGTCACATTAAACAACGCAACAATAAGAAAAGCTCGAGTGAGATTTCAAGGGCTCTCTGCATACAATGGACCGTTTATATGACACAAACATTGGCAGAAAAACACTTGGGAGCTACAGCGTTGATCCTGTGCTGATTGCAGAGTATTTTATGAATTGCCATTTGTCAGTTTGTTTTTAAATAGCAAAAAAACATAGCAAAGAGGCCTCATGGGGTAAGAAACGGTGGTAACTTTGGGTTCGCCTGCCTGCTTTTGCCTCGTTTCTGGTATGGTAGAACCTGCTACTGTCTTAATTTTATAAAATCAGCAATTAAATAGTTTTCTAGCCTTTTTGAGAGCTGCATTTTCCTGAGAGTGCATGCAAGACAGCCAGCATTATCCAGCTGTGTAACAACACGCTCCCTTTTCAAACACTAACACAGCAGCAGCAATCAAATGGCCTACAATGTTGAACCACTCATCTCACTTTACTTCAACAGCATCTAGGGGCAGTTAAAACTCACTGCTGTCCCCCTACCCCTCCTCTTTCTGGATGAGTAGTTGCCTTTCTTACTCGAGTTTGTGGTTACAGCATCTCAAGAGGAGGTTTGTTTCAGGCTCTTGAGAGACAGAAATGAGTGTGAGAAGCAACATGCGTCACTTACAGACAACAGGACTGTGCATGCAGAGCAGTCTGATTACCACAGAACTGGTAATTAAGAAGGTCAGCAAAAGCCACACACGCAATCGAAAGCATAAATGAGAATCCAACTGTTCTATACTTCTCAGAGTCTTTGTTTGTTTGTTTATGATACGCATTGTATTTAAAGGAAAAGAAAAACAACCATCAAGCAACCAAGAAACCTCACTCAAACTAGAATACGTTAGATTGCTCTTTCTGTGAAGCTGGCAGGGAACCTGGCCTTGAGCATTTGAAATATCACAGCCTGTGCAGGGAGGAATACAGTTAATGGTTCCACCTTCCAGTAATTGGTTGCTTAGCTACAGACATTTACATTTGCGTTGCTGGGGGCCTATTGCTCAGCCAGAATCAAGCTGATTTTTACACATGAAATCAATTTGTTCACTAATTTTTTCTGAGGCCATGCTTGCACTGGACAGATATAAAACACACAAAGAAAACCCTGAAGGGATGGGGAAGAAAAACAAGAATTCCATTTGTAGAGCATTTCATTCTCTGTCTCCCATTTTCTGGCACGACGAGATTGAAGCGATTTTTCAAAAACCACATCTACCAATTGTACCGATGTAAATTCAGAAATATTTATTTCAAACAGTGACAATGAGAATCTAGGTTGATTTTAAAACCTTCTGAATTTCTACCACCGTATGAGATCATTCAGCCATTAGTTTTTTCACCTTTACTTCCTTGTCACGACTCCACTATAATGTAGAGCTCCTAGAGGCATTACTTCACGACATCTCAGAATAAATGCTCAGAGCTATGACACAAGTATGCAAAGCATTTGTTTTCTTAACTCTGAAAGACTACAATATTATATTCATATCTGAACGAATGGCCAGATTTGGAGCTGTGCACTAAATCAGAGACCACTCACTGTTCAGGGACTACATTCTGAAGTTCTAAGAGAACACAGCCCTAGATTGATTGTACTACAAACGCCTTTTAAGGCAACTATCAGTGGCATAATAAAACATTAAAGTTGCACAGGAAGGCCACATCCTATACTTACATGTATGCAACCCCTCAAATCCTTTCAACCTCCTGCAGAACCAGAGCTACGTATATGCAAGGAAATTTGGCTTTATCACTATGAAAGCTCCCGCTTGACTCTCGCCTTTAATATCTTACCCTTCTTTGCCGATCTCTCCAACTTTAAGCGCTTCACCAAGTGGCTCTTTACCAAGTTTGGTCAAGTTCATCTTGGTCTCTAGTGTCATTAGAAATGATCCATTGTAGGACATATCCAAATCAATCCAAAGCCCTAAAATTAACAACAACAGCAAAAATATGTCACTTTAAAATAAAGTGAACGTAACTGTTCCTACTGTCAAGCCAAAACTTGTTTTAAAACAAGCCTACACATCACTTTTTCCAAACAGTAAAACTACTTTTTCATCAACCAATTATGTCATTAATTCCCAAAAAATTCAAATCTTACTAAAGCAAGTTTTCTGCTCACATTAAGCTTAAGGAACAAGTAGAACGTTCAGATATGAATTGAAGCCACTCTGAAAGACAGATCAGCGAGTAAAGCTAATGATCTAAAAAAAGGAGTGTGATTTACACACACCTAAACTGCTTAAGAGATCTGAATCAAGATAAAGAAAAGAGAATATAATCAGGGATTCGCTTCAAAACTATTTACAGTACTGCTCCAAGCAAAACAGTAATGGGGACACTCTCCTCTATGGCTTATGCTGTCCAAATGAGGCAAAACTTGAAATCCCTGAGCAATACTGCTCGTCGTACATCACAACCTTCAGTCTCCTTTGCTCTCGACGATGGTGTAATCGAACAAGTATGAAAAGACTCGCTCGGTAACTCAGCTATAGACATCTTTTAATGACTCACAGCACAGGGCCATTACTTAGAATAACTCTAGATGTGTAGTAATAAGTTAAATCCTATTGTGTGGGAAGAGTGTTCACTTATCGCAATCACCAAAAGAAAGATCTTGGGAATAATCGCAAAATTAGGTCCTGCCTCTTGAGTGACACTCTGCAGTCCCACTGATTAAAAAAGCTGTAGGGTATTTGTGAGCCAGAGATTAGAAATCAGATGCCGCTAAGCGTAGATTATGCATCCTTACGCATTTCTTTTTCCGATGTACAGTTTATTCATAGGTCAAGTTACCAATATATTTATCCTTATGAAAACCAGCATTTCCAGCTATCACCCCTGTATTCTTGTCCTTTTAAGTACAATAGCAAAGTAAGTTTTTTTCAGTAATTATTCACTGCAGATCCTTAAAAACTCAGACTCTGAGTCTGTGTGTCATTCGTCAATACGAAAGAAGTTACAAGATTCTCATCACTGCTTGTCACAGTCTAACTGAACAAGAAGCAGGAGGAGTAGTTGTTCTCACTGCTGTTGTCCACAATTAATTGAAGCCGAGTATTCAGCAGTCGCCTAAATCCCATCTCATGACTTCAAACTGCAGTCTTTGGTTACAGCTAAAGCTATGAGAGCAGAGAAAGGAATTCAAAAAATGTTTAAATCTTGGCAAAGGGGAACACTGACAAGAACCCCAGAGTGTGTTTATTTAAAAAGAAACCACAAAACCACTTGATAAGCACTACACATGTAACGATTTTTTTGAAGTTTTTGCTTTGTTTTCTGTAACTCAATAAAATATCTCCCCATGGTGAAGCCACTTCGCTGCTGGGAAGACCACAGGATGTCCCACATGCTGTGGAGAACCCACTGTCCCATGTGTTAAGCACACAACAAGAAGCAGCACTATACGTGAGTTCTCTGAGTACTGATTGCACATGATCTTATTCCATCTATTCAGTTTTTATTTTATGGGTTTTCCTTCTAGTGGCAACAAACCAATCTGCTCTTTTCAAATATATTTTGTTTATAAAGTGGAAAACATACTTTCAAAAGTTGGGAGCAAAGTACCCAAAGTTTTAGAGATAAGGCTTTTCCCCAAAGAGTTGCAAGTCTGAAGTGAAATAAGGGCCAACAATAGCATCTAGCGTGTATCTTCTGAATCACTCTTCTCAGAGCAGCTTCTTTCAAAAAGAGCCAAATACATTTTCTGCTATGGTACAGAAACAGATCTGTCTTGAGATGTGTATTGCTCTCTCCAGCCCACGACAGAGTATCAGATAAAGACCTGCATGTAAATTTTAGTTTAATTCAGTAATTATTTCCAGTGGAAAGACATGATCTTATTTCCATATCTACAGAATTATGTTTATACTAAGCTTGATGCTTACTGGAGATAAAGACTATTCAGTATCAACTCAGAATAAGTTCTAATTACGTGTACCTTCTTCTTAAGGCACAGATACAGATAAAAAACTTGGTTCTCCACAGGTATGAAATCATGAAGCTGGCAAACCCCAAAGAGGAAGCATGTATTTTACCTCTGTGATCAACAGAAGGTTTGAAGGCTTGAAGGATCTTCGGCACTGCTATCCCCATGTCAAGCTCGGTAAGAGTTAGCTCATTCATGAAATATGGCAGCTAAGAGAAGAGAACATAAAAACCAAAACATGCTGTAGAACTAAACATCATTGTTTCTTCAAAGAAAGGTCATTACACTTTAGGAATGGATTGAGCTGAAAAATCAGCAGTGAAAGAAAGAAATACAATTGCAGAAATTTCTTCCTATTCTAGGATTTCACAGTTAGTAGTTTCAAAATAATACTCTAAGGAGAGATTCGGCATTTGAACTTGTTATGTTTTTAAGTGATGCTGAAGTGCAGACACTGTCCTCAAACCTCCAGCCTGCTTTTTAGTCAAGAATGAAATGTAAATCCTATTTTACTCTGAATGAAAATGAAAGACTTCTTTGGAAATCCAGTCACATATTTTATAGTTGCAGTTATATCTACATTTTATCTTTGGCAAATTCTCTCATAGCACATTAGTTTTTAGATGTGTATCAATTTCAGTCTAATAGAGGCACAGAATCACAATGGTTTTGGTATCTATTGACTTTAAGTATTTCTAATTGACAGAAATTTTATCTCCTGTGAAGAGAGAGTGATTTAACCTATCAAAAATACATCCACCCCTCATTCCCAGTCTTTCCACTTAAACCGTTTCCAATTAGATGGTTGGGTACTGTGCTGTCACAATTGTGGAAACAGCCAGGGCAGAATTAGGTTATTGCTTATTTCCCCAAAGCACAGCAACACTATCTCACAGCTGGTGCTGGCAGCTAAATTTCAGAGCTTTTGTCAGCAAGAGTACATCTTCCTTTGCCCTTAGGACGAGGCAAACTCCTCCCCAAGCATCAGGAGTTGAACAGCCCACTGATTAACTGCTGCTGTTCAGAAGTTCAGAATGCAAAGGGAAGTCTTTCAGAAGCATCGCTCCTCCCCTCACCCTTGGAGCTTATGCAGTTTGTGTACAATTATATCCTGTCACCCCACAGACAGCTCTTTCTCTGGCTCTTACTCCCACCAACCTCTTCTGCAAGCAGCATATGTCTGGGGTTAACACAAGCACATCAGAATTGTGGTTCCCTGCTCTCCTCTGTCTGAAAGGTGACATACTATTTCCCAAAGCAGATTTCAGAACTTAAAAGCAGTTCTATTTATCCCTAGAGTAAACACAGTAATACTTCGACTTTTTACATAAAAACTTCAGACACAAATAGTTAATCCAGCTGTAAGTCGTTTGAAAATGAAGAAGCAAAGTTAACATGTTGAGATCCTACTGTGAAATGGATAAAGCTGAAGTGGAACTCTGCATCACGTTTATTGACTTGGGTTTTACATACAAGTATGGCCTAAGTGTTTCTTCTACTATTTTAAAAGTCACACATGAGTTTGTTTTCCTCCAAAGGGAGTGTGTAACACGGCTCTCCAAATCAGTTACCTTTATTTTGCTAAGTTTCATCTGGATCTTCTTTGACACTAGATCAGACCAATACTTTTCTCCTAAAAAATCCCAAAATATTCTTCCAAGTAAAGCATTCACCCAAGCCTCCTGTTCTTCATTTTCAGGTTCCAATTGGGCATCTGGTAACTGAAAACACAGAGCAGGTTATTCAGTAAATTCTATAAACTAAGGCCAGAAAACGCCTCACATACACTGGAAAGTTCAGTGTTACAGCTCACGTTAGCCAAGAACACTAAATATTCAGCACAGACAGCAGCTTTACAACCATATCAGCTGGCCTGACATGAGCTTGCTTGTCATCATCCTGACGTGCAACAGAGTGAATGAGCCCACACAGCTACAGATTCACCTCTGGCAATGAAATGAGAAAGTTGTGTGTAATTTAACCTCTGGCAGAAAAAGCTGAGTGGGCAGACTTAGAAATGAGTCCGTAGCAGAAACATTCTCTACCCAACAGGATCTAGAACAGCTACTCTACTCTTCTTCTGTTTTACAAAAAGAAAAAAAATAGGAAAGCAAGACCTTGCATCCTTAAATCCAGTTTTGAAACATCACAAATAGATGATAAACAAAGGCAGTGCAGGGAAACAAATTCTTCCTTCCAGTGTCTGTATATAGGATGCAGGAAACCTCATCATTCCATCTGCTGCATTAAAGATTTTGTCTCCAGTCCAAAAGATTATGTCTTGGTATCAAAACACTTGGAGATACATGTTCAGATATTGTATCACTGACATGAAAGCAAAGGCAGCTGAAATAATTCTGGGTGTGTACGCGCTATCATGCCTTTCATTAAAACCAGGAGGTTACCACAAGGAAAAGACAACATACTTAACACCTCTCAACTGCCTGCAAAGAAAGGAGAATTTGCCTTTCATTATTACAGGCAGAAACCCTGAAGCCAGCAGAAAAGCTGTGCATTCTAGGAGGAGTCGGGTAGATGCTACAGTTCTGAACATCATTTCTTGGCAGTGACTGCTCCTGATGGCTGCAGCCTCGCGCAGGCAGAATTGCTGGGTTAGTAGCTTCGGCTGTGACGCAAGTTTCCTGCCAGCACTGCTGGTCTATTTATAGAACAATTTCTGACACGTGCCAGATTCAGCAGCGAATTCATCACTGCTTTGTAGGTTGTCAGGGGCTAGAATATATTTTTTTTTTTTTCCTGGGAGAACACGAGATGTGTTTATTTGTATGCTGTACCATGGCCGCCTGCTCCTCTCTGGACAGTGTATCAAAGTCTGGCAACGAAGCAGCATGACATTAATTACATGTTTTACATGAATGGTATCACTTAACGTTAAGGATCCATTTATTAGGAGTGTCATACTCAATATTAAGTTCTGTTTATTAAGAGTGATTCAAATGCAGCCCAAGAGACCAAAGGATTAGTCAGAGCCACAGCCACTGCTCGCTATTACGCTGCCATGTACTACTCAACACATCAGCCATTTAGTACTGCTTTACAAGACATTTAAAAAATGGAAACCATACAAACCATCCATCCACGCTTTGTGCCTTTTTGAGCAAGATCATCCAAATCAAGCTGTAGCCTATCCTAGAGCAAATCCCATTTCTGTCTCCCACTCAACCCAAGGAGCAGGAATACTGCAGTAAAATCTATCCCACTGTCACCAAAGCTATCAGTACATGCTAAAAGCAAACTCCTAACCCTGCTCACGGCAACAGGGCCAGGGCATCGTTCTTGAGAAGAACTGAAGGGGTTAAGCACTTTCTAAAACACACAACAGAAAAAAAAAAGAGTACTCATGTCCAGGACGAAAAAGTACTCCCTCGTGTGATTTAGCATAGATGAACGAAGCCAAATGTGGGGCTGAAAACAGATTTACAGTGGAAGAGCTGCACTGAGTAACTGCTACAAACAGCATCCAGCTTATATTTGTGTTACGTGACAATTCCACCCCAGTCAGATGCTCAGATGCACTCTGAAATGGCAGGCGGCCTTCAGCTCCCCACAATCAGTAGAAAATGAAGATTAATATTAAAACCAAGTACTAAAAATTCCACTTAAATTGATTCAACAGGTCAGGACCTCGAAAATACGCTTTTAGTACAATCTGCTTTAGAATACATATATAAAAACTGAACTTTTCACTACTATTGGGAAGCGAGGCTTGCAGAATTGTAATTTGTTTTAAATGTAAGCATAAGATATAAGTTCTTTTGGGACCAGTGCTTTTCAGGACACACCTGTGCATTCCTAATGAAGAACATCTAAAGCCTTATTGCCTTCAGCTGTTCAATCTTTCAGGTACAAAACGCTGTAAAAGCCACAAAACCAGACATTCTTGGGAGATTAGAAATCAAACTAAATCAATGAAAAACCACCCTGACTTTCTAAAATGTTTAGGCCCAGTCTGTAATTAAAGAAATTCTTTTTCTTTCTACATAACTGATTTTTCAAGTAGTAGTTAACGAGATAAAATACATCACCATCTCTGATGCATCTTTTTTTTGGGAGAATCATTACCTTTTTCACAGCTGTAGGGCTGCTGTCTGCACTGAGGACTGGGCTACCTGAAGGGCTTTTCTTTTCCTGTGGAACACACTTTGCCATATAAATATTGTAGTCCAGAAGCATCTTCTGCCGCACGTTGCCAGCCAGATCCTTGTGCTTCGGCTGCGACGCAATTTCTTCTGCGCTCCCCTTGCTGCTGCTTCTACTGTGTGTGAGGACTCCGGATTGACTATCGCTTCTACTGTGTGTTGGCAAGATCCCTAAATCAAAACGGATAACAACTGTTTAATAGAAAAGGAACCTGACAGTCAGGCAGCAGAGTGTACAATCAAACACAGGGAAAATAATTAGCTTGTAAATTTAATTTATTCTGAAAATTCCACTACAGTGTGCTTCGGTGGTCTTAAACCCAAATTAGTCGATATTTGTTATGATTCATCAGTCAGCAGGATGTATGACTGGAAAACTCAGCTGATCAAATCATATTTAAATAGGGACAGTCACATATGTACAACATACGGCAGAATTCCCAACAGCCCTGCTGGGGAATGGCTAAAATAAAAGTCAGGTGATTAAAATGTGCATATAACTTAACTTTTTTCCTTTTAATTTCATAACAGATTGTTACAATTAAAAGGACTGGCAAAACCTTGTAACTATTAGAATTTTAATTAGCTGTTAATTCTGCTTTTGCATTTCAAGATGTGCCAAAAATAACGACGGTAACAAATTTTTAAAAAGAATAAAGACAGAAAAGCATGAGTCATCCAGATTTAAAATTATATCAGAGGATGATTTAAAACTAATATTTCAAACACTTGTTCAATACCATAGACTAACATGTTTGGTGGTTCAGTTATATGAATTAGCACAGGACTTTTTATTTAAGCAGAAAATTGTTTACCTGCGACATTAACCCATAAAAAAGCTCTCCATTGTTTACAGGAGTCTAGAGTAGAAGGAATCATAGAGGAGGAAGAATGGATAATAGGATTGAGTCTAATACCACAAATGTTGACATCAATTCCAACAGTGCAGAGAAAAAAGACTGATATTCAATTCATCCTTACAAGAATTACCAGCATTGTCACAGTCACTGAAAAACAGTGTTTTCACACAAAACAGGCTAAAAACAGTAAGAATAGTTGAGGGCATATGGCCAAGAATATAGACAAGAGAGGAAAAGGCATGGTAGGAAGGTGGGAATCAAAGGCCAAGGTAAGGAGCAGCAGAGAGCCTTGGCATTATCTGTCTGCAAAGATCATTACAGCTCCACAGTTGCTATAATTACCACTGGGAAGAACATAAATTTGACCTGTTTCTTTTAATAGACACTTCTACTAGAACACAGAACTGGAATACCTGGCTTGCTCCCACATAAACTGGATGGCTTCTTCGCTTCAGACTTCTGCTTGGATGCAAGAAGGAACCTTCTGAACCATTCCTCCTTCTCCCTGCCTGTCCTTCCAAAGAGATAAAGCACTTGATCCTTTTGGCTAGTGTGCTTTGCTCCATCTTTCTTGGATTCTTCATTGTTCAAGTCCACTTTTTCAGCAGATAACTTTTCCTCTGTATTCTCCTTATCAGCCTGGGCCTTAGCCATAAAGTCATCCTGTCTAGCAAGTTCAATGCAAATAGGATACTTCTTATTCCAAATACGTTTTCGCGCCAGACTCTTAGGGACCAAGGAAATCTGACGAATAAATGAGAAGGTTAAATTAATTTATACTTCAGTTGCATATCCTCTGTTTCCATAGCCACATAAAGAACATAAGAATACAAGAGATACAGATGCTACCTTGGGCTGTTGTTAAACTGAAGCACACTCACCTTGCTCTCTGTAAGCTCATAGATTTTCTGGCTGACATAAGTGACTTCAGGCTTCGGCTCATTGTACACGGCCCTCCTAGAAATATTTTTATTGGGTTTTGAAAGCCGCAAGGTGCTTCCCTCGAGTCGCACATAGACAGAGTGAGTCAACGTAGCATGGTACGTTTCTGGATCATAATTATAGATTTCATTCATCCATCCCTAGAGAAGAAAACACCTGTTAACAGGCTTTTAAGCTGCTGGAAAACCAAGTAGAGTTTCACATCTAAGTTTCAAATAATTACTGAAGCTTTGCCAAAGTCGTGTCACTTATTGTACAAACACAACAAAGTCGAGAACGCCCTCAATGAGGCGGCACCAAAGTGATAGAGCATGAGATGAGGACTGCGGCCCAAACACACAATTTGTTTCCATAAGTAAATAATTTTGCCAATGCAGTGTGGTGCTCTCCCATCTCATCTTCATTGAACGCTGCAAGATCTGCAGACACAGGAGGCAGGTGGTGAGGACACGCCGCAGAGCTGCTTCCAGCACGGACATTTTAATCACCAGCAGCCCAGGCAGAGCAAACAGTCTGTCTGCTCATAGACAGCCCTGACATGTTAATCACCAACAATTAAGGACTGAGTGGAAGACCACAATGGAGTTTGTTTTAACACACGGTCACCGTTTAACATCATTTAACACATTGTGTAACTGCCCACTTACAGCACAGGAGTCCCACACGCTAGGATTAAATTTCATTCCTTCCTGCCAGTGAAAGAAATAGAAAACAAACCAACCAGCCCTGCTGTAACAAGCCCACACGTGCTGACTCTGACCACGGGAGTTATGCTGCTCCTCTAACATCTGCTTATAGAAAATGAAAGATGATAAATGGGGCAGAAGCCGAGCTAGAGTACTCATTCAAGGGGAACACATTTTCCTTCTCCTAACCTGCCCTGCAACATCCTTTGGTAATTACTTCTACCTGCACATTAAAACTTTAATTTGGCATACTTGATAGTTGTTAATGTCAACAGAAAGCAAAGGAGAGGGAATTAAAAACTAGTACCCTGGCGCAGAGAAAGGCACGTTTACAAATACCTAGGTGAGTGTAGTTGGGGAAAGCATCTGCGTCTGGGATGTGGGGCGAATTGAGTGAGTATCCCCAGCGTTCTTCAAAACAAAAAAAGTTGTAGCTGCCTTATGCAAAACATCCTAGAAATTACAGCAACTTTTTAACTTATTAAAGAAGCTTCCACCCACACATGGAAACATAAAAAATATTGTAATGCTCATTTACTTCAGCGCTGTATCATTTCTCAAAGTAGACAGCGCAGACTTCCTTAGATTCCATAGTAACAGTGGGATCTATATTTTGCTTACTGCAACATCTAGCTCTATTTTCACTATAAACCCTGAAAAACCTAGATAAATTAGCATTTCTTTTATGTTCAGGAAAGATTAATTCATTCATCTCCGCTTGGCTGCAAAGCAGACTACCTCTTTATTAGCAAAAATATCTAGACCAACACAAGCTCTTGGAAGCAGCTCTGTGTTTGGGGTTTTTCGCTTATAGTGGGTTATATTGCATAGAAATACAACACATGAGGAAGAGTCTTCTATAAACCAAGGTTCTGCACAGCAGGGTGGTTGTATGCTTGAGCATATCCCATTTCCTTCCTAGAAATTATTCAGCCAAGACATTTTTGAGCAGATAGCAATTAATTTTCAGCCAGGAACTCCAGCTGGACTTTTTGAAGCACAAAGACATCACATGAGTTGCCTAAAGCCACCGTGAGCCATTCATTCTGCGCAGAACTGGAATATCCATATGGCCCACAGATCTCTGGAGAGGTTCCCACCTGCCTCCCAGATCGGGTCTCGGAGCTATTTCTAGCGCAGACACTGAAGTCTGGAGCCTGCGGCCAGGCAAACATACAGACAAAAATGTGCTGCCTCAAGTGTTTATTGCCTTCTCCTGCAAGGCAGTCCAGCTGAAGACCACACAAGCTGGCACAGAGAAAGAGACACTTGGAAAGTTGATGTGTATACGGAGCTTAGCCACACCAGCCCTCCTAATTCTAACAAGCTACAGTGTTCTTTTCAGCAGGAGGGTTGGAAACCTCTTGGTTCGTGTGGTACCCAAAAAGGAAGGTCAGAGTACACCTCAAGATTCCTTAACATCTTGCTTGAGATGGAATAATCTTGAGCTTTCCAGAACCAACACGTGAGCTGAACGGAGGCCATACAGCAATGTAAACAAGGTTTGATTTACACTTCATTCTCTTGACTGCCACGTATCATAGTGAGAAGAAAAAAAGTAATCCATGAATATAGATTTAAAAGTGAAAAGCTGAGAGTTGAATCATAGAATCACCAGGTTGGAAGAGACCCACCAGATCATCAAGTACAACCATTCCCACCAACCTCTAAACCATGTCCCTCAGCACCTCATCCACCCACACCTTAAACCCCTCCAGGGAAAGTGAGTCAACCACCTCCCTGGGCAGCCTGTTCCAATGACCCTTTCAGTGAAGAATTTTTTCCTTATGTCATGTCTGAACTTCCCCTGGTGGAGCTTGAGGCCACTCCCTCTTGCCCTGTCCCCTGTCACTCATCAGGTACACAATCTTTGCTATATGTAACCATTTTTGAGGCTATCCAAGAAACCCCCCAAATTCACCCTAAAGTTCTTGCATTTTAAGAACAATCTTAGCAGAAACGCTTCCTCCCCTCTCTTTGTGAAAACAAACTGCAGCACAAGATTCACAGCCTATGGAAACCGTTTTGCAATGCTTCTAAACAAAGAAGTTTTGTTACCATAACGTGCGAGAAACAGATAAATTTTCCCAAACTACTGAAACAACAATGGATTTCCTTGTGTAGGAGAGCGGTGACTGTATGATGGGTCTTTTTTGTACTAGCGAAGTTCTTAAAATAAGAAATTTAGTAATTCTGGGAGGACAAAGACTATAGTCACACGCTACCCTGCAGCTGCTTGCCATTCACACTGACCCTGTGATCTCTGTTTGTGACAGTCAGCAGTTGCTCTGGATCCACAGCTGAAATGGAGAAGAGAAGGCTCTCGGAGACCTCAGAGCAGCCTTCTAGTACTTAAAGGGTGTTATAGGAAAGCTGGGAAGGGGCTCTTTATCAGGGAGTGCAGGGATAGGACAAGGAGGAACAGTTTTAAGCTGAAAGAGGGAAGACTTAGGTGGTGAGGCACTAGCACAAGTTGCCCAGAGAAGCTGTGGCTGCCCCATCCCTGGAGGTGTTCAAGGCCAGGTTGGACGGGGCTTGGAGCAACCTGATCCAGCAGGAGGTGTCCCTGCCCATGGCAGGAGGTTGGAGCTGGATGAGCCTTAAAGTCCCTTCCAACCCAAATCATTCTATAATTCTAAATTGGGAGGAAGTGCTCACCAGCAGACAGGTGACTAACCTGGAAAAGTATCAGGACAGAACACTGCAATGAAAGCCACGTTGCTCAAAGGTCACCGCTGCTACCCGAGAGCCCACACGTGCTCGCAGGATCCGGGCTGTATGTTCGCAGCCTGAGTCAGCTCTTGGAGCACAGCACGTCGCCTCTGGCACAGCAGCGCTACCAACCCTGCCAGCCCGCTGCGAACACATGAGTCTGAACACAGCACTGGCATAAAATGACTTTAAAAGGCCCACGCTGGTTTTCTTTTCTTCTTTCATGACCCTAGGCTGCAAATTTTTTTATTCAAACTGCAGTTTAACAGAGTTAATTCATGCGAGTAGGAACAGTAGAGGTAAGTCTCATAGAGCATCAACATTTTAATGTTACTTAATGTAAGATTCCAGGCATCTTACACCTTAACTTGAGAGGGGAGATGGGAGAACTGCAAAAGGTCCTTACAAAGGACCCAGGGCTGGGGCCACAGAGCAAGTCTGCAGGTAAAAATAAATAAAAATCTTTACTTCTATGATATTTTCAAATACATACAAGGGCTCAGCAAGTCAACCTCACAATGAAAGCTCATATTTGGATTATGACTTCCCCCAGACATGGCGTTAGTGGTATTAACAGATTGATTAATATCTATTATCCTTAAAAGATATAATCAAATGCTGCAGCAGTCCTGAAGGACCGTCAATCACTCAGATGACACCACCTGCATTACTATCCCTCTCATTACAACCATAATATTTTTCTTAATAAACGAGGAAAAATGTAATAGTGTTTTTCGAGCATTTATTCATAGGGAATCTAAAGACAAAAAAAGGTCTAAGGTGGGCAGATGTTTTGCTGTTCAGAGTTCTGCGATTAGGAGAGTATTATTTTAATTCAGAGAGGGAAATTAGGAGAGGCAGACAGGACAAAAGCAGCACAAAGCCAGGGAAGTAACCAGATACGGATCACAACTGGACATACCAGATACATGAAGCGACAACAGCTCCCAGTTGTGAACCAGAAGTAGAAATGGGGAAGGGCAAAGAAGGAGAATAGATTTTCTAAAAGCTCTATTTAAAACCCAGCTCTCAGGAGCACATTTGACTGAACTGCAATCCACAATGTACAATAAAATATTCACAACATCAGCACACAGCACCACAGACATCAGAACCCGTGAGAACACGTCTCAATCATCACCCATTCCTCCTCCTATTCTAATTAGCTAATGTTTGAGAAACCACATGCTCTCCAACTATTTATGCCTTATTTAAAAACAACACTTTTGAGTCTGCTTAGACTGAAAAGGCAAGACAGACAAATTGCTGCCCAGACAGCAAAATACCCCAGAAACAAAATACAACTCCCAAGATGCAGCTTAAAGCACAAATGTTATTGTACAGGCTAAACTCTGACACCACTTGCTTTCAGTAGTTCAACTGCATCATTTCAAATCCATCAGCAGAACCATTTGCCCTTTTACTTTTGAAGCAATCCTGTTTGTCTGCTAATCCTTAAGGACACTGAAGCCTTACATATTCTTGGATATTAAAACATTTGTTGCCCCTCCAAAGCCATCTGACCACAAAACAATTCTCTGTTCACAAACGGAGACAGTTCACCTCATTTCCACCATCAGAATAAACCTAGTTTACTACTTTTACATGAAATAACACACATGGACATGCACACGCAAAATGCCATGACCTCACCTTCAGTATTTCAGGTTCTTTGATGTCTAGAGCTCCTGTATTCCATCGCTTTTTCATACTTTTATGCAATTTGTGATATTCACGAGTACGTGGAGTAAGAAGCCAAATCACACAGACAGCTGTCATAAATCCGAGGGCCACTCCAAAGAAGAGTCCGCTTAAGTAGCCAGGGAGAGGGGTAATAAAGTAAGCATAGACTAACAGTGTTAAGAAGTATAAAGTTTTCACTGGTACTTGAGGCTGCTGCACACATGGATTATTTTCATCTTCACTGCTGAGCACAGTACCATTTTCCTCAGTCAGCTCTGGATTGAGCACAGTTTCAGCGAGTTTATCACTTTTGCTTTCATCCTCTAGCAAGGCGAAGTCTTCAGAATACAGTTCACAAAATTCCTCATCCTCTCTGCTGGCTAGAGCAGACAAAGAACATTTTTCAAGTACAAGCGAAGTTTTTGAACTCACGTCCTTTGTGCTTACAGACTGAGAGCTTTTGGTCTCTGTCTCCTTCGCGTGTTCCTCAGACACTTTTGACCGATCGTTCTTGTTCAGGTTAGAGTCACTTCCATAGAAATCCCCTTCGGAATCACATTCCTCTTCCTTAATGCTGTAGTTGTTATTGCTTTCCAAATGGCCATTCAAACTGGAAAGGTTTGAGAGTTCTGAAGCACTTGAAGATAAGGCTTTGGGCCTGTGGCTACTACTTTCATCACCCATTATTTTACTGAAGAGCTGAAAAGGGTCATAAATTACTTCAGAAAGGCGTCTTTTAGTATCTTCAATTTTAGCCTCCATTTCAGGTACTTTAAAAAAGGAACGAGTGTCAGAGGGAGACGTTAATGGAGATGAAGGGGCAGTTTTAGAATCGCCACCTGTAGCTCGAGGTTGAGTGAACTGTTTGAACAGATGCAAGTTCAGCTTCGAGTCGGGTGGCTTGTAAGACACAGCTTCAGACTCCTGTTTAGAAGTGTCTGTAGACAGAGACTTCACTAAGGTTTTCATTAACTGTCTATGTCGCATCGGTGGGGTGGGTTCTTTTGGCTCCACATCTGTTGAAAGGGACTTGACTAAACCCTTAGAAGGCTTTGAACTAGAAACTGTGGATGATCCGCTAGAGCAGACAACTGATCTGGAAGGGGATGAGGATGGTGAAGACGATAGGCTGGATTTCTGTTCCACAGGTGGGGGTGTGGCTGATGAGCTAATTGTATGACACGAGTGGGATGATGGAGACGGGACTAGTGGCACCGCACTGAACACTTGGGATGTGGAAGGAGAATCCAACAGCTTTACAGTCTCTGCAGTCGGCAGAACTGCAGGCGATGAGGACAGTAGTGATGCAGAGTTGGCCACGGTAAGCGAGGTAGCTGGACCAGAAAAATCATGGCCGGTTTGCTCAAAGCAGAGGTCTTCCTTGGCTTCAAGTGCTGTTACAATGCTTTGGTCATCTAGTTCCTCATCAAGAAATTCCTTAAACTCCTCTTCCTCCTCTTCTTCCTCCTTCCCACATGCAGAGAAATGAATCGTGATGGTTTCTCGGGAGACAGATCGTTGGACCTGCACTTTTGGTGCTGACTGCTTTGAGGACATTTCACCAGTTTTCTCTGCATGGCTACTGTTCTGACTTGTCATTGCAGGTCCCAGAGATGTCACAGAGTCTGTGAAGAAAAAGTAATACTATGTTAAATGCATTTTTATCCCCTGCTAACACCCTTATTTTCAAGCATTAAGCCAAAGAAGAGACAAGTTATAGGCAACAGGTCAGTCAGATGAAAATTAAAACACTGTGGACACTCTTAACCTCACAGGATTTAAAGCTGTCTGGTCAAATGATGGACTGCTACTAAAGCAACTGACTGTAGATTTATTTCATTGCACAAAACCTATCTATAATGTAGTTAATTGCCCCTTCACATCTGCTTAACTACCTCTTTCTTAATGTCATTGAATACAAGAGCAGATTCATAGAAAGACAAGGAGAAAGACATGCTTAGGACAACTGACCACCGTGGATCAGCACAGAGAACACTATCAGACCCTCTCAGATGATCTTGAAGAATCCGACACAATTTCACGTAAAAAAACCCCCACAACCCACACAACAAAAACAAGCAGCAGAAGATAGTTATGCTCAAAATCACAGAACTGGGTTACTGTTTGCTAGTTAATTTATTTCCACAGAACACAAACTGGCAATATGAAGATGTGCTGTTAAAATTCGTGGGTATGGCTAGATCTTTAGCATACTACATCTACACTGTACAGTTAATTACCTTGTGTTTAAACACCAGTTGCTATGTTGCGCTAATGCAGCACTAATTACCTGAAACAGAAGTCTACTTGCACACACCAAATGTACTGAAAAAAGATATTCCCACTTACTGAACACAGATTATTTTGTTATGTTGCAGTGAACTAGTTAACACAGAAAGGAAGGAAATCCTTGATCAGCCAACATTTGCCTACCCTTAAATACGTTGGTATACTATGAACTATGTCTCATCAAAGCACATTGTGAAATCAGCACCATCAACAGGGCACCAGCAGAACTTTAACATGACACCTGCACTTTGGCATCGTCACTCATGACTCACAAGATAACTTTGTAGTACCCAATGCCCTCAACACCTACCCTGAAGTGGTATTTCAGTTGAGGGAATTGGTTTCCAGGAACAAGCATTTCCATTTGGGCAAATAATCATTTTTAGCCTTGCTGGAACTTCCTAAATCAACCCTGTTGACAGGTTGGCTTTGCTACCAGGCAGTTCATGCTTTTCCCAAGCTGCTCAAAGGTGTATTTTCTATCGAAGTTTCAAGCAATTGGTACATAAAAAAAAAAAACAGTGTACAAAACAGGAGAAATACTGTAATGCTGCTTACTCAAGAGAGCACCTGTGTTTTGGCCGACATCAGATATTTCATTACAGGCATTCTAAATATCACTTGGGATTACAACAGGAACGCCTTCTCTATGTTACTCCAAGTGTTAAACAAGGGAAGGAGGTTGCAAGCAAAATAATTCCTTTCCCCGAAGAGTCTGAACATCGGATGCTTTTGTAGGGCAGAATGAGAGAGCTGCCAAATAACTCATTACTGCCACTCTGGGGGTGAAGGCTCTGCACCTCCTCGCCCACATCACAGCAGTTTAAAAGCAACGCCTGTGGGGGGTGATTGTAAAACGCCACCACAAGAGGAAACAGCAAGGCAGGTAAACAGGGCAGACGTGCTGCCAGGGCATAAAACCTCATTTCTTGCCTAGGCCTGTCCTGCTGAGCTGCGAGGCAGCACGGCGCAGGACCTGGGGATGCTTTTTTGACCTGGCTGAGGACGCTGTGATGTGTCTGCTGATGAACAGAGACACCCAGGGAGAGACCAGGCGTTGGGCAGTGCTGGGTCAAATCACCCTGCAACACATTTTATGAGCAGCACGACAGGAACATCTGCTCTTACCTGCAGCAGGAATGACAGCTGGGAGGGTTTACAGAAAGAGCCAAGCACCCAAGTCCTTTTGCCCAGCAGCACCCACAGCCTTCTCCAGAACCACAAGTCCGCTTCCTTGTCCCTGCAGCAGGCAGGCACAGCCCCACCCCTCCCTCAGCCTCAGAAACCACCTCGGTCACAGCACAGAAAGAACACACCGTGCACCAAAGTGCATTAGACAAGCACACTATAAACTTTATAGATAAAGCAAAGCCATTACTTCCACGCTAACGATTTAGAAAGCTATTTAACCAACGGATTCAGCAAACTAGGAGCTAACTTATAAGATCAGGTAAAAGTTGCATGCACCACAATTATTTTATCCACCCATGCATGGCTCAATGCAGCCACATCCACTAATTAAGTAAGGGATAGTCAGTAAAGCAATTCAATGTTTGAGCAATCACTTGGTTGGTGAAACCTGACAGAGTAACAAAGTTCACGCACATTGCCAAATGCCAACTATTCCAATGCCACTTAATGCATATCTACACGAGGGGGAGAGGGTTCACCGTTATCAGTAAAATACGCTCATAAAAACCTGCAGCAAGGTTCAAAACTTGTCGGAGTATTTTTCCTGCTCGTTGGTACTAAACACAGACCAGAAAAAGCTTTCCACAAAACAGAAATTCCTTTCCTGCTGAGTAAAGAAGTCTTACAGGTTACTAATAAGCATGGCAATACTTTCCCCTCTGTCTTCCACTTGCATCAGAAGAACAAGCCCTACATGCTATTCAGGAATATATTTGATTATTGATAATGCTAATTTGATTGCACACAGATTGCCATCGCGGTTATTTTGGATTACTGGATAGTGACTTCCAAGCATCAGACTGAAGACAGATATATGATGCACATTCTAAATCTATCCTTCCTGTGGTAGGAAGTAGAAGTGGTGTATTTGTTTCTGACTACCTTTACAACATCCATGAGGTGTGATGCAAAAGCTACAGAAGATCTGGTGTTAACAGAGACAGGAGAACCTCACTGTGCTAAGCCGTTGCTCCCAAACCAGGCAAGAAGCAGGCTAGAAGTTACCCTGTTTGGAAAAAGCTGCACATGCCAATTTGATCCGAAAATCACATTTGCTCTTAGAAATTATAAGTTCCACTAGATTTACTAGAGACTTAGCCACTATCTTCCTTCCAGCACTGCAGGACATGGGAGGACTGTTGCTATTCTATATACTTCCTAAAAACAAAGCTCTCAGTATCAGACAAAACTCCTGTTAAAAGCTAGAAGTCTTCATTTCAGGTCCTTCAAAACAAAGCACGGTTTTAGTGGTTCTTATGGCTTACAGTCTAGTTTAGCCATGTTTTAAATCGTGGGATGTTTACATCTCCAATAATCCATTAGCACTACCTTGCCAGAGAATTAGTCTAAAAAGTCCATTCCCATTTAGCGCAGAATGGTCTCACTGAAGCAGAGATCACAGCTGCTGGGTCAGTATCTGTCACAAATTTAATCTCATTCAGCAGATTTATACCATAAAAAACAATAAAGGATACAAAAACCCCTGAATTTCAACATCCTTTCCTATCCTCATTCTAATTTCTAATCACAACAAATTGAAGTCCCCTGGCATCTCCCCAAGTTAGCGTATTCCGTGACTGACACCCATACTTCCTTTTACATCCACTAGTCATTGCTTTTAAACGAACCACATACAAAGTGTTGGTAATTGCCATCACACATCACCCTGTGAAATCTTTGTGTCAGGGATCCAGTTACTCTGAAGACAATACTTCAAAGCTCACTTTCCAACAGGAGCGAGAAGGAAGTCTTGCTTCACCTTTCAAGCTCGCGCAACAGGATCTCAGACGGGGTGGGAGGGGGAAGAAGAGGAACAAAAAAAACTAGTAAAACCCGTTTTAAATTTAAGCACAGAAACAAAGAATTTTTATCAGTATCAAGTACTTTCAGAAGAATGTAGTCCAATGTGTTCAAGACAAGTCAACACTAGGATCACAGCCAAAGTAGATGGTGCCATTCACTCCGTACTCTGCACACAGACCTTCCACAGCACCTGCCTCTAACAGAGGTCAACCAGGTTACCACAACTAAGCTGGTTAACATCTAACATCCCCCCATCCGGAGTTCCTTCTGAGCCCCCTAAAAAAGAAAAAAAAATTATATTTTTGTGCAACTGCTTTAAAGGTAAGAATAAACCAAGTTAAATAACTAGTTCATGGAATCACCAGGCTGGAAGAGACCCACCAGATCATTGAGTCCAACCATTCCCATCAATCTCTAAACCATGTCCCTCAGCACCTCATCCACCTGTAACTTGAACACCTCCAGGGAAGGTGACTCAACCCCCTCCCTGGGCAGCCTGTTCCAGTGCCTAATGACCTTAGATGTCTAGGTGCACTTAGGGATGCTTAAATCTAAGATCCTAAGCAAAATTTTAAACTGTTATCAATGAGAATACTTTTAATGAAACCTTAAGCTTACCAGAGAAACACATGATTCAGGTTGTCTACTGAAAACTATGACAGAAAGGTCAAGTAAATGCAACAGCAAATAAGGAGTCTTCAAAATTACTGGGGTTTGGTTTTTTTAAGAGAGGCATTGCTAATAAGGTCCTTAATAGAAGCTTGGATTTACAATGCTTCAAAAATAATCCAATAAAAATTGTTTAATGCTAGCTAAGCGAGTCTATTTTACATTAACATTTTCCCCAAAGACCTAAGAAAGGTCAGCTACCACATTAGTTCCTCTGCCTTCACCAATAAAATATTAATTATTATTCTTTCCTATCCTCCCCCTCCATGACACATCACTTACAAAAACTTTGCAAAGCTGCGCTACAGTTTAATTCTGACAAACGCAAAAAGGTAACCACATAAAGGTGCTCTATGTCCATTTGCAATCCTAAGTAATAAATACATAACTGCTGTGTTTGTTCTCTTCTAAAAGGGAAGCGAGATGAAATCAGAACGTGCTGGAGCTGGAGACGTTCTGCATGTGGACAGAAAGTGTTTCTATTAATACATGATTGTATTTATCAAAAGCTTACACATAAAAAACCCTACACCCTATTGGGAAGGTAAATGGTGAGGTAGAATATAAACCCAGCAGCATTATAACTCTCCCTCTTATCCCAATGAAAAGGGGGGAAAAAAAAAAGAATCAACTCCTCATTAATCTGATGAAAGATTATCTAAAACCTCTGTGGATTAGCCCACAGTTGAAAATGTTGTCCGCATCACTGATTAAATTAAAGGTCACTATAAAATCTTAAGGGGAAATTTTTACTGAGTGACTTATAGAAAAACATGTTTCCGAGATGAAGTAAAATAAGCTGCTTTGACTGACTCTTAAATTAAAATGGGCTTATCAGAGTTGCATTAAGGATTTGCTTTTTCCCCTCACAATTCAAATGCACATGAAGAGGTAAAACCGCCTGCAGGTAACAAGAAAGGTTTAAGGACTTTGGCATTTATGTTCAATTCTCTAATACAAAAAAAATTCAGTCAATATTCACAGCAGCTGCAAAGTTAAACCCACCATCATACACCTTCATATGTGAACAGCACAAAAGAGACTAAAGCCAAACTCGCTCTCCACATGTAGCTAAACAAAACCAATGATGAGCAGCACTGACTAATAACTCAAACTCTAGGTTTGGCACACCAGGTAGAACTAGTGCTTTAAGTTTTGCTTTACCCAACATAGTACAAAATCACAGTTTCTTTACTTCTCAGAGATATTTTCAGAATTAGAGGAGGGGGTATTCTCTGGTTTAACTGAAGAGGACTAATATTTAGAAGAATCTAGGTTTGTACCAAACACACATCCCTAAGCAGCAAGGTAATAACTCTTGAAAAAGAAAGAGCTCCAGAACCATGATGGCCAGTGATGCCACATTTATCTATTTTACTGTCTAAGTGTAATCCAGAAAGTTACAATGGCAAAGCAGGAAAAAGGCACAGGGGGTAGAAGGGAACTCTTCCACTTGACCTCTCACAGACCAACTCAAGTGGAATATCTTTCTCTCCACCAGCAGATTCCTCACAGCTTCACTCACACAAGTCTCAGCAGGACTGTTTGCCACTCTCCACTGCCACACACCCATGAATGTGCCTTTGCAGGGGTACTGGGAATGGATGGGCTGCTGTTTTAGCTCCAAGGAAAATCTATGTTGTGGACCTACTCAATTACATCAAGGTCTGTTGGGTTTTTATCAAGGTAACTTTATCTAGAAGCAGCACATTATCTCCAGCCAGGTCATTGCCGCTGCCTTTGCCATCACTGCAGACCCTGTGAGAAGCACAAGAAATACAGAAATCCCTGTAGAGATGTAGATGACTTCACATGCCAGGGACCTTGGCAGGGCCCAGGCACAACACAGTCATTATCTGAGGATTATCTGGTTTCTGATCTTCCTCATCCGCAGGCTCTGGTGGTACTTTTTCAAGTCTTGGATCCCCAGGCAGTTGGCAACAAAACAAGAACAACTAATGAAAGCACAACCACATTCAGAAAGCTTAAGTTGTCTATGGAAGGAGGAAGGCTACATCTGCATTTAATACAAATAAAAAAGTATTTATATCTGTATAGAAAGGTATGTAACACGTGAAAATTAATTAAGACAGGCACCTGAAGACACATAGCAAGCTACGACTACTAACAAAGGGCATGTTGATTACATTTGCTTACTTCCTTGCATCTCATCTATCTAAGGGAAGCAAAAAGAGTCTTTCATAAATGCAGAAAATGCATTCCAGATAGAAAGGAACAGGATTGCTCAGAAGTTTTTGCAAGCATAACCCCAGAGGGTCCAAAGGACAGAAAAGCTTAGGAAAACATCAGTAAATAGGACTTCACAATAAGCAGTTCTTTTCCGAGTTGCAATCGAGTTTGAGAATTGGTGGGACAAAAGTAATCCAAAAGTAATTCAACCCAAAAGTCAGACCGTTCCGCAAGGTTTCTCAAAAAAAATTGTTCCTAGCACTTTGGGAGGCAGTCTGGCCAAGAGCTCGATGCCATTCCCCGAGCAGTCTTGCCTGTCATTGGCTTCCAGGAAAAATTAATGGAGAAAGGTTATTACCAGCATTTCATGCTCCCTGGAAACTGTAAAAGCAAGAAGCGTAAATCAGCACCACATCAACAAAAAGGCTCTTCGTGATCTGATTCTGGAAGGAAATGGCTTATGGACTAGACTTCCAGACTTCTCTGAAACCCTTCAGCAGGTAATCGTGTTATTTTCAGTTGCGATACTACTAGGAAGTTGAGAAAAACTTTTCTTTAACTTGCCTCACTCAAGACTCATGTTCACACAGCACACTGAACAAATAATATCATACAGAATCACTAACTTCTTAAAGTGGCAACAGCAAAGTCTAAGAACCAAGTTAAAGCAGATGAAGAACTGTATGACCCATCTTATTCTAGCAACAAGTGCTAGTAGTTTATGGTCTCTACACAACTCCTCTGCTTTAAATTCTGTAAACTTTTAACTCATAGCAGGACCTCTAGGTGGTTAAGAAAATGCAAATTCAACTCTGAAGAAACTTTGACCTAAGAATGGCAGGAAAACAAAATGCCAAACTTGGAACCGGCGAGTACCAGACATCTCTCTGCTTAAGGCAACATTCAGCTCATTCCATCCAGGCTTCTGCTCAGCTCAAGTACCTAGAAACTACCAGGCAAAAGTTCAGCAGCATCACAGCTTTCCAACTGGAGGATGTCGTGCAGTGATGAGGGCAGAACATCCAAGATACTGAAATGTTCCCAAGGCTGAAATGGAACCCAGATGGCCCCTAGCAACCAGAGTTTTTCCCTTGCAAAATACAGTTCTTGTTTATTAGAAAAACAACCAAAACCAAACACAATACAGAAACACAATCAAACCTCATTTAAGTGTGGCCATTTAAATACATGTTTTCTTTTTTTTTCACATAGTAGGACTTCATGATCTTAGAGGTCTTTTCCAACCTTAATGAGTCTATGACTTACAACTCCAAAGGTTTCAAGGTGCAAACTCATTAATTGACAGAGTTGGCAAGAATCCTCCCTGGTCTTTGTAGTCCAGAAGAGTTGATTTGCATTCCCCTCCATTCCTTGTATCAGACATAGGAGATAACAATAGTTAATGGATCAGTTTAAGACATGAAAGCTTTCTGGTGGTTTGGGTTTTGTTTTCTTTACTTCCCCAAGAGCAACTGAGGTAACTCCTATTTCTGAAAGCTGTGATACATCTTAATTGCAGCACATGCCAGGTCAATTACAGGCTGCCTGACCCTAACAGCTGCTTTACAGGCTGACTCTGACTGAAACCCACTGAGTCAGAATGTGATGAGCACCTCCCACAACATGTTTTTTCAATCCTACTCACTAAGAAACTATGGTAGGTAGCTACATGAAAGAAAAACAACTTCACTAGCCATCTGAATTAGCAGGATCACTTTGCAGAAAAGCAGATATAAAGACATTGCATTTCCCATAAGGAAAATCAGTGTGCTGGGATGACACGGTGAGGGCATTACATACCTTAAAGACTGTTTGCTCACACCTGTAAACAAGAAGAATGTGAGGATCCTTCCCACTCTGTTTTTCTCTCTCAAAATGAAGGTACCCTTAACATGCCCAGACAGATAATTTGTCACGTGAATACTCTCCAAAAAAGCAAACAAAGTAAGACTGGGAGGATGACAGTGTTCTCCTCCCCCTTTTTTCAGCTGATGGCTCTGCTCCAACATGGTCTTTCACTGCATGAACCAGGCCACAAACTAAAAAGAAAAATATTTTTAGGAAAACTCTCTAAAAGGTTTAAGTTAACAGTTTTCTAAAGTTTCCAATACCCCTTGAAAGCTGTTCTCACTTCTCCTGGTCAAAGTAGTTTCCAAAGATCAATAATGCAGGAAGCACCACAGCCAGTCATTACTCATTCCTTCTCTGCTTAAAAAGCAATTATTTGTTCCTATACAGTATAATTCACTCATACAGCACCCAGACACAGAGCTGGGTCCTTATCTCAGTGGAAAGTAAACCTCAAGTTAGACTAAGATGATGGGACAACATCTGTAAATGAAATCACTCCTCCAGGACTCTATTTCAGAGATGCAGATATTAAGTTCTGATCAGCTACATAGGGAGCTGTAAAACACGCAAGCAGATCTCATTTTTTGCAAATGTTAATCAACGTATCTGTCTCCAGGAATCCCATCTGACAACCCCACGGGCTGAAAATGGAAAGGTCAGAAGGTGAGTGCTTTGTGGCTCTACACATCCCAGTAGAAAAGAGCTGAAAATAAAAAATTCTTCATGAATTTTTAAGAACAACTCCAGATCTACTTTAAATTCAAGTAGTGTTCATGCAAACTCTCTACTGTCGTTCTCCTTTGCAGTCACTTCCCTGCAAAAAAGGGCTAAAATCTTTCTCATCCTGTGATGTTTGCTATTCAATAACCAGGTACCATCAGCAGTGTTTGTCCAGCAAATGCCTTTGGCACTGTTGCAGGTAGAAATCACATTTATTGTCTCAATTACTTCAGATAAACAGGTAAGAACAAACGTACTTCACGGTATGCAGGTTACACTTTGTTCACGCACAAGCACAGAAAGAGAAGTGTCATTAAAATAGCTTCAAGGAAATGAATTTTAGGTCACCAATTTTAAGGTCTTGATTTGCTGGGAGATAAAAGAGCAGCAAAAGCCACCAGATGGATTCAAAAGGGCAAAGGGAAACAAGTGTCTTTGAGCTACATCCTGCCTCGTTCCATTACAGTGTTATGCAGGGAACTCTAATTTCAGACACGTGGACATGTTCTTACACACATGCTTAATAAATCCACAGTGCATTTGTTTATCGAACAATCAAGCGGCTACACAAGCTCTAAATTACACACACTTAGTAGGTGTTTGAGTACATACATGCTTCCTTGTTCATCACCACACACCAAGGGGAGGCTGCTTAGCGATGCCTTTAATTGCCGAGAGGTCATATCAAAGCTGCATGGGTGGCAGCTACAGTTGCCTTCCAAGATAAGGTGACACACACGGGTGACTGAAGTGCAAGGAAGCTCCACCTAAGGAGTTCTCTCATGCCATTCACAGCTAAGGTTTAGACAATGCAGGTTGCTCTTTTCGGGAAACTTTAAAAATCAGTACAAATAGAAACCTGAATATGGGATGGAAACTGTTTCACCACACTGCAGGGCAAGTTCGTCTCTTAAACCACATAACAGCCTCCAAATCCCTTCAAAAGTTCTCTGGAGCTACGTGAAGGAGTCAGAAGCATGATCCTAACAGACAATGCCTTCTTTAATGGTCTGAAACAGGACCAGAACACACAGTTCAGCATTTATCTGGCTTGGGGCACCGGAGGAGGAGGCCTGAAAAACCACTGTTCATGTCATACTTGTCTATGACTAGAAAGGAATCCGCAGGACAGTCAACCCATGGCAGTTTTCATTGGTAAATAAATATATTGCTTAGGGCATCTGGATTCAAAAAGCAGATTTATATATACATATATATACACACACATACACTGAGAAAGTAAAGTACTAAAACAAAATTCATAGTGCAGCACAGTGAATTTACTCATTTCTGTCACTTTAAGTGTAGAGTTTTAGCTTGACAGAAAACTAATTATCTACCTACAATGAAGCCGAAAGGTTGTCCCAACACATCAGAAAAGCAAGGGTTTATAAAGGCTGATCAAGACTCAAAACCAGTTACCAATCCACATCTCAAAGCTGCCTGACAAAAGATATGGAGAGCCGTACAACCAAATATTTAAGCTTTTAACTACACACACCTCTACATGAATCTTTTCAGGCACTAGGTTTCCTACAACTGTTAGGCAGGGATCTTCAGCTTGCCTGTAACCTCTAGACAGCGCTACGGCATCTTGAAAACACCGCCTGTTGTCATAAAGGGAATAACTACTGGAATTGCAAAACAGGAGATAGTTCGCATGCACAGCTGGTCCTTTCTCCAACGACATCTTTTGTTATTCACTAAAATAACAGATAAACAGTACCAATTTTTTCCATAAAAACACTTTTGTAAACTTGTCACGCATCTGCTCAGAATGTTTATTAAAGACCTAGGAAAGCTTTTATTAACTAGCACATTTTTGAGCTGACAGACGTTTAGGTTTGTCTTCCCCCTTAGTTCTTGCCCCTTCTGACAATTCATTTGTTTAATGCTTCAAGTCAAGTTGAAAAGGAAGACGTGTGAAAGCGATTAGACAAAGGAACTGCTGCTGAGAAGGTCTTACAAAGATAAGCCTTATCAAACTTCACAGCTATTACAAACAAGAGAAAAAACGTATGGGTCACTTTCATTTACCACCAAAACACATTTATTTATGCGCTACGTAAGGGGGGAAAAAAATGAAAGTGGAAAAGAAAGTAAGGCCCCATCAGGCAACAGAAATGACAGATAACGTTTTGGGAGGGACGGAAATACCCAGCTTGGAAGGCATCCAGGGCAGAAATCTTCTCCTTGCATAAGACCCAGGAGTAGAGAGACAGGAACGAGAGGTGGGACGTGGGAATGGCAAAGGAATTCTGCAACTTGGCTGTGCAGTTACTGCTCCCAGCCTCAGCCAAGGATGCTCTCGGCAGCCTGGCAGGTCCCTTACACTCAGAAGTTGCAGAAGAGCAGGTAACACAACACTGCAGCTCCAAGCTAAAGGACAGCAAGCACTGTCTGCTCTTAGCATCACATGTTAAGCAAGGTTTCCTAATCAAGCTACCACAATCACAAGTGTGTAAGCATGACCATCTCCCTTCCTCTCAAAGAAGCCTTATTCTTAGAGTCTGTCTGGGCTCATAAAACGGTTTTATTGCCTCAGTCTTAATCCTGACTTCCAGTGAAACAAAATTATTTCAGCAGCTCTCTATTTAATTTCAGATCAGAACTTTACTGCAGCTCGTCACAGGCTTGCATTTACGTTTCAGACCTCTGTCATCTGCATTGAAATTCCCTGTATCAAAGGAAACAGTATCTCACTTTGTGTTTTTGCAGTCCTATTTTACAACTGAAGTATAATTTAAACAAAACACATGAAATCCAGAGTGAAATCTAGAGTCTTGCAGTCCTCTGCATAAGCTACTAAAACCCAATATCACAATTTTTAGGACTCGGACAGCTTCTTTAGATCAGCACCTCAATTCCTGAAGGTGCATTTTCAAGCTTTTAAGCTCAACCATTCTATCGTCCCACAGCATCAGGGTAACAAACCTGTACTGACAGGATAAGTGGCCCAGGACATGCAGAGCTTTTACCAGCACTAAGGGACATCTCCTGCGATGTCATCTGACACCAGAGGGGTCAGAGAGCACAACAGTTTATAAACCACAGGGATACTAAATAATGAATATTAAAGTCCAGTTTGTATAACAATTCATTTGTGCTACCCTCCTGGCCTTCACGGGAAAACGCCACTGTTTACTAAGTTTTATTGATGTCCTATTATCCTTTGTCCATCAGTCATCTTGTCTCTTAGAAGCCTGACGTAACTGCTTTGCTCTGCATTGATTTGGACTTTGCACAGTAGAATGATACACCTTGCTACCTGGAAAGGAGAGAGTTAAAGAGGAGAGAAAGACAATAAACACAGTGAGGAATTCTGAGAGGCAGGAAGGCAAGACAGGAACATCAGAGAATAAACCCTTTTTTAACCATTATACTCTCAAAGACACCAGCAATTGTTTTCATCAGAAACAACAGTTCTGAGTACCTGGAGAATAACAACTGGTAAATAACCCGACACCTTGAAGCAGGAACTGCAGAAAACTGCAGAACTTGGAGCAATTACTGCACGTTGCAGATATTTCAGCTCCTCTCACCTATTCTGTTGTCAAAACTTGCTCCTCCATTTCCCAACAGTCAGGATTTCCAACCTGGGCAGGACCAGCTTTGGCTCACACAGGAGATTTTTAAGCAACTCCCCTCAGATGCCTTAATTGAGCAATTTCAACTTAAGGCACTTGCTTTTTATTTTCCAGAGATGCTGGTCATCAAGGACCCCATTAAAGGAAATGGTGATGCATCTGTTAATTAGGTCTTAAAAGAGTTATATCCGTAGCCCTGGGGATCCCAAATCATTCATTACCGCAACAGCCCTGCTCCACAGCAAGAAACTCCAGAGAAGGTCGACAACACAAGAACCACACAACACAAACACTGTGTTACACAACTTGTCCAACTGGAAGCTGGTCTTTGGGCAAACTGTTGCCAAAGAGAAGGGGATTTTGCTCTGTAAACACACTCAAAACTCCTGGAACTAGGTTAGCATACGGCAGCCTCCAGTGCAAAATTACTCCAGTAAAGGACTTGGGTGAGAGAACCTAAATATTACCTTAAAAGACTTAAAATTTCATTTTCCAAGTAGGTACACTGCCCAAATCCAAGCAACTCCACTCATTTCCAGTTCTTCTGAAGAACTGCTTTAGTGCTTCAGTGCTGCCTCCCCAGGTGGTTAAATCCCTGTCCCCGTGATGCTCCTGAGCAAGCAGACACACACAGGATGAGGCCCTGGGCTGAAGTTGTTCCTAACCAACCTGTAATCTTTACGTTTTGTAAAGGGAAGGAATGGGACCCTGATCAATAATCATTAACTTTCTCCCTTCAAACATCCAGGCTTGCCTTGTTAACAGAAGCTTAGAAGAAGTTAAGCTGTCCAAGAACAGACAATTTACAGTTCTGACAAGTACAGCAGGACATATATTTCTATGAAACAATAATTGGGATTCTATCCCACACATCCAGAAAAGAAGACAAACTCAACCATTTCCAGTTCAAAAAAACCCAATCCCTTCACTTTGCAGACGTGGACCACTGACCTCAATCCTTTACAATGAGATGAATGGTACATTTTTTTAAAAAAATCAGCAATCAAGAGCAGCTTTACACATCTGGTAACGATATACATCAGTGCACTGGAGGAATAAACACAGAGCAGGGAATACTAACTGCTGATCCCAGTGCTGTCACTACTCACTGTAGTGCCTTGGAATGCCTCACATCCTGCTTTGACACTAGAGAGAGACTTCTGGGGGACAGACAGCACTGCACTTTGCAGTTTGCTCCCTAACTGTTAAATACTGCTTTTCCTCAAGCTATCTACGACTGTGTTACTAAGCTGAATTTAGATCCCAGACTGCACATATCCTCAAATCTGCAGTTCCCATTCCAGGCTGTAATAAGAAAAAGCTTTTCCAAATACAAGTTCTTTTCTGTATTCCACATCCTTTTCCAGCAAGCCTAATGAAGATGTTGCCTCCCCTACAGTCCTACGCAATACAGTGTGAAGCAATGATAGAAAACACTTAGAAATAATGAAGCAACAACAGAAAATACCTAAGATAACTGTCTCCATGTCATAAACTTCACCAGTTTCTCAAAAACACAACATCCAGACAGGAAGCAGTATATCTAAGACAGCAAAAGACATCAGTGAAAAGATCCCAAGCACGAAGAAGCTCAGCAGCGCTCAGTTCGTGCACTGTTCCCACCAGCTGAGTTTTAGAAGAGCTCTCCAGAGGACCTCTTCCATTCAGAAGAAACACCAGAAGATGTCCATGTCTTCATGTCAGGATGGTTTGAGAGCTACGAAGAGGCACCTCTCTGCTTGCTTCAGCAGTTTACAGTAGTCTTTTCTCCTGCCAAACAGAGCGATTAATTCTCCTAAGCACCAGTATTAAAGACTTGTACATGGCATACTAACTGATAAATCTCCACCATAAAACAAAAAGGAGATTAAGATGGAACTAAGCTAATGAAATGTCCTGGTTTAAAAGTACACTACTCTAGAAAGCACCTACCTGGTGCACAGAACACAGCATTTTCTGCCTTCAAAGTACACTGCTAAAAATCACAACTAAAAGCTCATGCAAGATCTTTCTTTACACAATACATACTCCTCTCGAAGAGCTGACTAACATGCTTTCTCTTAAATTCACAAACAGGACTCCTGAGTTGATAACTACAGATGAAAAACACCAGTAAGCAAAAAGGTACTTGGAATAAAAGTTTTTTCTGCACACAAAGCAGTAGACAAGAGAACTAGACTGCAGGAATCAAGCCTAATAAGAAATATTAAAACTACTAAACTGTTCTCCATCAAATTCCCTTTTAAATCTCTCCTTTGTCACAATGCCTTAAAAAAGATTAATAAATGTATTATTAATGTGCTGAAATCACTGCCTGTTTGCATTGTCTCACTGTTTTCTTCATTCAGTCATCAGTTGCCTCTTGAAATACCAGCTTTTCAGAGAAGAGAGAATCTTTTCCAATCATTGTACAGCACCTTGGAAAATGAAAAGCTTTTCATGAACAGAGTTCCTAGATGCCATATGGCACTGCAAGTAAGTTGGTGTTTTCCTTAGGAACATAAGTTAAAGTTTAAATTATGATAAACAATTTATTTGCTTATTACCTGGAATTTCAAAATCTGACAAGGGCGTTGCTCTGCGAGTAGCTTGGGACTCACATTTCTGCTTGTCATTTCTCCTCTATACAACTGTTGCAGAATCACAACGTAATTTATGCTGAAAGAGACCTCTGGAGCTGGTCTGGTCCAACCTCTTGATCAAAACAGGGTCAACCTGCAGCCTTACTTCAAGGGGAGGACACTGGATAAGGTCAGCTGCATGCAGCACTGCAAGTCTGGTTATGACTGTCAGGACTCTTGAGCTGTCAATGCGAGACAGCACATCAAAGTTCAGACAGCTCTGCACAGAGGCTTTTCTTTGAAAGAGTCTCTCGCTATCCAGCAGGCACAAAGCCAACACTGCCTTACTTAACTCCCTCATTCACCCCTAAAAGTGGTGTTCTTCAGCAGGCCCGACACACAGTATTGTTCTCTCACTGTTCTACCATCCTCCTCCCTCACAACACATCCTTTCTGGTTTTCACACTACTCAGAGTAGTCACTGTTCTTTCCCTTCACTGGGCACACATGGCATCCTTACGCATTTCAAGAGTTAATTTCTACTCTGAACACATTACATCTCCTCTCGTACTACGTACACACTCATGAAGGCTCATGGTATTAACTCGCATCGTTATTTCTCTAATCTCTAAGCCTACATTACGCTCTTTCTTCCCAACATACATAGTCATCTGATTGTTTCATTTAGAGCAGTAAGTGCTTCTAGATTCTAGCCTTTAGTCAAGGATAAGTGGTTTAGAGCACACAAAAAACATTAATACTCACTGTGGATGTCTGATAACACAATTTCCATCTTGCCAAAGAATAATTTGGGGGGCTTTTCCAGGCTCCAAGACTGTATTTAAGACCCGAATCTATTTACCCTCCTCTTCCTCCTTTTGAAACCCACAGTTTATCCTAATAAACAAGCCATGTTCTGATTCAGCTCCTGAGCAGGTATCAATGACCCTCTGCGCACTCAGAACCACAACTGACTCATCTCATGAGCCATACCAGGCTAAACCTGGTACCACAGGGAGAACAGGGAGGGGAACAGCAGCACAATAAACACGTCCTTGTGAGCGTCCACTGCCCTGCTTGCGACTGGTCACCTGCACGCTCACACAGCACAAGGCTGGTCACCTTCCAGACACGCTGGGGCAGATGCCTTCTGACTTCACCCAACGGACTGGGTCAAGCTCACACAGACAGGCAGGGTTAGAGCCACACTGTCTCCAAATATGTCAACTAAGAAGCTGTTTGCATACAAGGAATCTTCAGTCCTCTGGCTATATGATTTTAAATTGATGTGGTCAGCAGCATTATCCTTTAGTTCATTAGATAAGTTTCCCTGCTTCCCATTACTTTTTTTATACATCTAGCACAACAGGGAAATTACTGGCATTACACTTTCTGCCTAGGTTTCCCGCTCCACAGTCTTTACTTCATAAAACATACAATTAAGCACTTGCTATTAAGATTTGAAACTACTAAGCGCTATTTTCATGCAAAAAAGCAGTGTGCAATTAACACGCATGCTTTATCAGGCTGCATCCTTCAGGTTTTCACTTTGGATTTCATTTAACTGACTGTCTTTTCTGAAATAAAAGCAATACCGGTCATTCAAAGAAGTTCTTTGCACGGACCAAACCCAAAGTTCACAAGAGATGTACTCATCTTACCAACACAGTTCACAGGGAGTCCACAGCCTGATAGAGTCCAGAGTAAGATGTCTTGGAGCACAGAACAACCTTGTCTTTTGCTCAAGAGAGAAAGCTCCTTACCCAACCCTGCCTTAGAAACACTGCCTCGAAACTCAGCACCTTCTTGGGGCATTATTAACCTGCCACCCACAACAGAGCAGCTTTGAAGTCAATCAGAACAGTGAGATCTCTCACAGATCATACAAGACCCTGGTGTCAGACTCTTTAAGAGTCAATTCTAAGATCAAAAACATCAGTTTGCTTTCTTTTGCTTGAGTTGAAGTGCTTTTACCTGTAATGTAGCACATTGTCAATTTAGAGAAAATTGAAACAGGGTACTCGCTCACTCTGCCTGAGTTTTATTTAGACTTTAGGGATTTGAAGTTATTTTAACACTCAAAAAAAAAAAGCTACCTCTTCCTGGCAACACACACCTCCTCGAGCCGGTGAACCTGCCTTGTTTTTCCCGAGTTCTGCAGGCAAGATCATCCTGAAAGAGGAGTTGTGTGAAGGCAGAGTATGACAAAGCATCTTAACAGAGGATAATCTTACAGCACCCGAGCCTGACACTGATTTATCTCGCACTTAGGAGATGGAAGTTGCCCGCAGAACTTTGATTTAAACTCGGCTGCGTACCCAGTTCCCCTAAGGTGGGGCAGGAGCTCCTTCAGGCTTTGCTGACAGCTGCAAATGACCGAGAAGCCGAGCACAGGCACTGAGGAGAAACTTCAGCACCCGCTGAAGAGAACCGGTAAAAAGGTTTAACCACCGAACTGCAATGAGATATCGAGAAGAAGAAGAGAAGCACAAACTAAAGAGAGAGGAGAGGGAGAAGAGGCAGGGGAACAGTTTCAGGGGATAGAAAAACTCTCCCTCACAGCCACCTGGAAACCCGCCCCCGGCGTCTGCTCGTTTTTCAGGGATCCCTTTACTCCAGAAGCGCCGCCAAGAGCGGAGAACCTGCCCGGTGCCACCTCCCCCAGTGGCCGGAGGGGAAGGGCTCAGCTCGGCACCGGCAGCACCGGCCGCAGCTCGCGGGGAGTTCACCCCCCAGCCTCGAGCTCCCCGCGACTCTCGGGCTCTCCCAGGGCTGCTCAGCCTGCAGCTCCCGAGCTCCCCGCAATTCTCGGGGTCCCCGCGGAGTGCCCTCCCTGCAGCTCGGGGCTTCCCGCAACCCCAGGAGTGCCCAGCAAGCAGCCCCCGAGCTCCCCGCAGTTCTCGGGCTCTCCTGGAGGTGCTCGCCCTGCAGCCCCCGAGCTCTCCCGGGGGTGTCCATCCCGCAGCTTCCGAGGTCCCCGCAGCCCGAGCTCTCCCGGGGGTGCTCGCCCCGCAGCCCCCGAGCTCCCCGCAATTCTCGGGGTCCCCTCGGAGTGCCCGCCCCGCAGCCCCCGAGCCCCCCGCAATTCTCCGGCTCTGCTAGAGGCGCTCGCCCCGCAGCCTCCGAGCTCCCCGCAATTCTCGGGGTCCCCCCGGAGTGCCCATCCCGCAGCCCCCGAGCTCCCCAGCTCTCTCCGGGGTGTCCATCCCGCAGCTCCCGGTCTCCCCGCAACCCCAGGCCCCTCCAGAGGTGCCCACGCTGCAGCTCCCGGTCTCCCCGCAATTCTCGGGCTCTCCCAGAGGTGCTCACCCCGCAGCCCGAGCTCCCCCGGGGGTGCTCGCCCCGCAGTCCCCCGAGCTCCCCGCGATTCTCGAGCCCCCCCGGGGCCGCCCAGCCCGCAGCCCCCGGTGTCGCCCGCTGTCCCCGGCCTCTCCCCGCCCTAGGCCCGGCTCACCTCACCCCGGCTCATGGCACCGCCCGGCGCGCCGTCACCCGCGCGCGGCGGGCGGCGGAGGGGGGGGCGGGGAGCGGAGGGGGCGGCGCCGCCAATCCGGGCCCCGCGAGGGGCGGGGCTGACGCGGGAGGGGGCGGGGGCGGCCCGGGCCCCGCCCACAGGGGTGTGATGTGGGGGGACACACAAGACACAGCAGAACTGACCTCCCCCAGAGAGCCGAGGAGGAGATTTAGCTGTCGGAGCGGGAGTAGAGGAGGAGAAAAGGGCGGGAGCACCGACAGGCTGAGAGAGTTGGGGTTGTTCAGCCTGGAGAGGAGAAGGCTCCCGAGGAGACCTTAGAGCGACCTTCCAGTACCTGAAGGGGCTCCAGGAGAGCTGGGGAGGGGCTGTTCACTTAGGCTTGTGGTGACAGAATGAAGGGCAATGGGTATAAACTGGAGCAGGGCAGATTTAGACTGGACATAAGGAGGAATTTCTTCACCATGAGAGTAGGGAGGCCCTGGCCCAGGTTGTCCAGTGCAGTGGTGGCTGCCCCATCCCTGGAGGGGTTCAAGGTCAGGTTGGATGGGACTCGGAGTCCCTGATCCCATGGGAGGTGTCCCTGCCCACGACAGGGAGTTGGAACTGCATGATCTTTAAGGTTCCTTCCAACCCAAACCATTCTATTCTACGATTCTATGATTCTAAGTCCCATCCAACCTGACCTTAAGCACCTCCAGGGATAAAGCAGCCACAGCTTCCCTGGATAATGTGGGTCAGCACCTCCCCACCCTCATTGTGAAGAATTTCTTCCTAATGTCTGATAGAATCACAGAATAGTTTGGGTTGGAAGGGACCAATTCAGTGCATTTTTCTGCTGCTAAACTGGTTCATGACAACAAATCACTTGTGGCAGAGATCATGTCTTCTATATGTAAATTTATACAATGGATCCGTGAAAGAAGGTTGTAGCAAGGCAGGTGTTTAGCTCCTCTCCAAAGTTACAAGTGATAGGGTGAGAGGGAATGTCCTCAAGATGTGCCAGATGACGTTTACATTGGATATTAGGAAACATTACTTCACCTAGAGGGCTGTCAAGCACTCGAATGGCTGCCCAGGGAAGCGGTGGAGTCACCTTCCCAGGCAGTGTTTAAAAGACATGGAAATGTCATACTTACAGACATGGTTTAGGGGTGGACTTAGCAGCATCAGATTTACGGTTGGACTCCATCTCAAAGGTCTTTTCCATCCTAAGCGGTTCTGTGATTTATTCTTCGTATTTTCCAATTTGAAGCAGACTGAGAAAAAAAAAAATCTGTTAAAAGGTTGTTTTCACAATAATAGTCTCATGCAATAAATTAGAGCTTTAGCACTGCTTTTACCTGTCACTTAATTGCTCTCTCCTCTGAAGATAGTTAATAATGAGCTCACAACATCTACACTGGGTCAGACTGGGGTTGGCCTTGGCTACCCAGGCTTCTTATTCACCTTGTGGATTAACCTGGCTGTGTGAATTCTTCTCACTTCTCTTTTAACAACTTCAGATCGAATTAAAATATGAAGAATCCTATGAGATCTTTCAGACTCTCTTTCCTAGCAGTGCTCAAATCAATGATACTTTATGAGGTGATGTGGCAAGGTTTAATTTGTTTACTAGCCAACTCTTAGTAGGATACGTGAGCAGAATTCAAATTGCTCCATACCAGTTAATGCAAAGAGTTAAATACACAATATTAGTTTTCCAATGGTTTCTTATCTTATCTACAGCTCTCATGCAGTGACATTTGGGGTCTGTTGCACTAGGCATTACATATAGGGTTAGGCCATAGGTTTTGTGGTATAAATCAGAAGTAGATGCAGGTCACACTCACGCTGCTTCTTTCTTTACATTTCAGGGACAATTCAGTGCTTGTGTGAATGAGTTATCACTAGGCATCTTTGGTTTCTTCCAGGCTTTTAGTAGCTCTTTTTAAAACCAGGATCCCTGAATGTAAAACCAGAGGTGAATGAGGGTGGTGAGCACCTGGCAAAATCTAACTCAGTGAGGAAAGACCTGAGCTCACCAAAAGGAGGGACAGATCCCTCAAGCTAAAGGGTGTCCAAGCAGTAAACTCAGCAGTCTTAAGTCTCCTTGAGTTGAAGGAAACCAACAAAAAACTGCATGGTGAGATCATCACTGTATCGCCCCTATTCTGCAGTAAATTTTAATTCAAAACATTGTATTTAAAATATTTGTGCAAGTGTACTCAGTCAGCAAGGACAGGTTTCTTTTCATAGCTGTCACTGCATATAAGGCAGATGTTTGAATCATTATACAAAGCTGATGCCAGTGTTTCCAGAGTCTGAAGATAAGATAATGGCTGTTTGCCTAAAAGGTTTTCCCCACAGGAAGAGAGACTGTGGCTGAAACTGTGGCTGACAGGTTGGGTTGAGCTGTGTTAAGCTCTAAACAATTCACTAGAATTTATGAAGCTTTTTCTGCCTTCTCTTTGCACCTAACTCAAGCAACATATGGCCTAGCAGGCCGGTTCTCGAGAGAAATATTTTGCAGCTTGAAGTTAGATGCTCAGCAGAGCCTCTTCCAGAGAGTGATATGTGCTGAGCAAAGGCAGGAGTGAGAGCCGCTGGGGAAAAACAAGCACAAGGTTACCTGCCCCCGAGCCTCATGGTGTGACAGCCTCTTGGGAATCCTCTTCTAAAAGCAAATCCCAGTCAGATGGAAGAGGGGAAAAGGAAGAATCTCTGAATTTCAGAAACATTCAGTGCTGTAAGCGTAAATCCTTTTGTTGGATAATTTATCTTCCTACCATCCTACAACAAGAGAAGAGAAAAAAAGTATTGCTTATTTATTTTTAATATTCCAGTATTCTGTGTATAAATATGCAATCATTCTGAGAAACAACAGGCTTGCAGGTCCAGAAATAGGTATTCGTAGTCAGGAGCTGCTTTTAAAAAAAATTACTTTAATCTTTCGGAATCTGTGAGAAAGACATTTAAATGCCTTTTAAAAGCAGTGCTTGAGCAGGCTGTAAAATAAGAAGTAATATTTCTTTCACAGAACTGCTGTGAGGCTCAGTTCTATTCTCTGTAATACCCCCATCAGAATTTCACAGCTCAGGGCAGTTAAAAGCCTGTATTTTTGTGAGAAAAAGTACATTACGTGAGCTTTGGGTTTCCACAAACTTCTCATTGCTGCCGGATCAGGGAAGACCCAAGAACCACAGGACATGACTGTTGCAATTTTGTGCTGAGAAGCCTCGAAACGAATGAGGCAGCAGCTGTGCCTGCAAGCGAGAATCTTGGCAGACGTGGGTTTGTGTGTATGTGAGAACAGCTTTACTCTTGTTTGTGCTTTGTGCGATATTAAACACAACGAGAAGAGGCTTAGCACGGAAAAAACAAACGAGCCCCCAGCCCACTCAGTGTGTAGAGCAACCCAACAAGCGCTCCGGAGGCCAAGGCTTCCCAGCAGGCTTCAGATGGATCTGCTGTAGGTACAGAGGAGAGGATGCATTTCCTGAACGCCTCACTCCTTCCACAGGGCCTGCATGCATATCTTCTGCTTGTCAAACACTGGAACAATAGCGTCCTCGGCACCTCCTAATTCTTTCCCTGCCCAATGGCTTCACTGTTGTCTTTGGACCTGAATTCTGGAAGCTACAACTGTGCCCGTCTTGGCTTCCAAGCCATCGCTCCTCCCCAACCGCTGATCCCAGCCCCTGAGAGCAGCACTGCTGCCGGCTTCCCAGGGGCACAGCGGAGACTCGCCAGGCCATTCCCTCCTCGGAGAGTCTCCCCAGCCAGCTCCAACCCTGCATCTGAAATCCACCAGGGACCTCTGGGCTCCTGTTGCTTGCTCTACTAAATCTCATTATTCTGCAAGGTGGGGGTTCCATTGCTGCTTCATTTTTAAAGCTGAGCTGAAAATAAAACTTCTTTTTTTTTTGTCCTTGTGATCCTCCTCTTTCCACCTCTCTCTCTTTCTTTTTTTTTTTCTTTAATTTCTTGAGGGTTTCTAGATCAAGCCCGTGCACATGCTCAGAGAAGACCCTTTTCCAGAGGCAGAGGAGGTCCCAGCCAGCCCCCATCTATCTCCCTGCAGCTTTTGGTTGCTGTACTGGTAGAAGGCAACAGCACAGCCTCTCTCAGCTGGCCAAGTGGCTTCAAAACAGGCTAAACCAAGGTCAGCACGGAGTGCAGAGCCAGAACCGCACTGCCCAGCTGACACCCAGAGACAGAGCTGTTCCCAGGGATGGTGCTTTTCAATGCAGCTGAGGTCAAACAGTTTGAATGCTGTCGATTTGCGCTGGTCTCTCCGAGGCCTGCAAAACCTTCTTGATGTTGCTCGCGGAGGCTAATCTCCTCCAGACACCGAATCCAGATAGGGAGAACGGCTGGTGCAGACCTCTGAGAGTGGTGCTGTCCGTCTGTGGGGTAGACGAGTGTCCATGTGCCACGCAGAACAGCCACACGCACGCTGCCAAAGTCACATGAAGGTTGCAAGAGCTGATATCTGTATTTCAGTGTACCTGGCAAATGCACAAAACTCTAAAAGCCTGAAATTTGATCTGCACATGATGGAGAAGTCAATACTGCTCCCTCCACAGAGACCTTTGTGAGTCTGGCTGAGTGCTGGAGTACTTGAGAGTGCAACTGTGACAAAATACGCAAAGCTGGGGGAAGGCAGGGTGGATACAATGGCATCGCGCTCATTTTAATCTGTGCAGGCATTGCAGTAGAAGCCCTTGACAACAACGTGAGAGGCTACGGACAATCTTCTATTAATCAGGAGAAGCAAAGCACAAAATAAACAGCAAATGTCCTGACCTTTTAGCGGCAGAATCATTCACCTATTTTAAATCTACAAGTAAATTTAGTACTCCTGATACAGAACAGCTGAAGCTGTTACGTATTTAAACCAAGCACCTACACTGCAGCTTTTCCACGTGCACAGATCTACCAGAGGAACATGAACAGCAGCCAGCAGTGCCCTTCTGCTTTTGCCTGGACAGACGCTGTGTTTCTACACTGATGTGCTTAACATGAATGGCTAGTAAAGAGAGAAGAACACTAACTTTAAACTAGAAATGAACAGCAACCTTCAGATCCAGAACTGTCCAGTATTCTGGAGGAGCTAGGTCCATAGTGGTTTGGAGTAGAGAAGAAGCAGAACCTACTGTCAGGTCATCTGTGATGATTCTACTGTCCCTTGTCTTCACAGGGAAAGTCAGAAAAGTTAATCCAAATTAATGGCAAGTGTGATTTGAAAGTGGTTACTGAAGTTACGCTGGAATACTGCACGAATGTTGTTACTCAGAATTAGTGGCCTTCATTTGATTTGGCTTTCTTCAGTTTCAGAGTGAAGTACACTAAATCAGATTAATGTCACTTAATTCTGAATATGAATATCTGTGGAGGATTTAACAGAATTGGACTAATCTGCTTTAAAAAGATAATTCAGGTAAGGTTTCCTGAGTGTCCCCTTCGAGGAAAGACTCACATCAATAGACTTAATGGGAATTGTTCCTGGATCATGCTGGCATGAGGTCAAAACATCAACACCACCATACAAATAGCAACAGCTTGCTCAGATGTCTTTGTTCTGCAAGCATTAACATCTGATCCCAAGCTGAGTGTATACCTGGTAAAATGGAATCAGAAAATGCAGCATGAAGGGAATTCTGAGTTACCAAAGAAGGATAAAACATTGAACAGAATTGAGTGATAGCTACATTCTGGCCCATTTCTCTAACAGAGAGATCTCTAACAGATCCCAGCCTCTGAAGCCAAATGCTCACAGTGCCTCCACAACTGAATTCTTTTTCTGGGCTTTGTATTCTCCTCTCTGAAAATACTAACTGTACAGCACCTGAGGATGAAGACCTCAGCACAGAGACATATTAAATAACATCGCACACTGCTAATCATTCAGGTCACTAAATAAGGAATCTGTGCTTCTGTTATAGACAATGAAAAGGGACAGGCACCTCCAAAGGGCAGCTCCAAACATGGTTCTCAGTGACTGTACTCGAGAGCAGAGTAGCCTCTTTGCTCAAATATCCAGGATAGATTTCTAATACAAGGCACTGAGAATACTCCACACAGCTTCACTTTGTAATTTCAGTGACCTGGTGCATAATCCAGTCTCCAAACCCACCCAGCTGCTCTGCTTCCACAACCATCTTCTATTGGTACCTACTACAAATAGCATCACACTGCACAGGGCAACATCTGGCTCCATAAAACCTTTTTTTTTTTTTTTTTTCATACACAGGAGCTGTTCCCTGTTGTGCAAGAGTGAGTCATGTCTTGTTCAGAGTATCATGAAATCTTTTAATTAAACATTGCCCAGTAATCCGTCCAACCAGAATCCCTGAGTCAAACCTTCAAGTGCTGATAGATAATATAATTTTTAACATACACCCAGTGAGCTATACTAAGGAATGTGATAAGTACATGCACTGTCTGCTCTGGAAAAAAAAACCCTAAACACAGTCATACCTTAAGCTTTTAGAAATCAAATCTAGACTCCAGCCAATATCTAAACTTTCCAGACTTGAGCAAGACTCACCAGTCAGTGCTGCCTTCTGTTGCATTTAGACAGAGAATTAATCTTGGTATTCAAAGCCTTCCAAAACTTGCATGTTTAAAAATAGCAAAATGTATTTCTTTTGAAGTATGGGCCTGTTACAGCTATTTAGAAACCTCTTACTGAACTCAGATGGATCTTGAACCTCCCTTGGGAATGGTTTAGATGTCTGTGTTCATTCATTAACAGATTGGAAGCTGTCCAGGACAATATTGCAAGAAAACACACAATGTCCAGCTTTTCTGTTTCTTCCTTTCTTAAACAGGACTTTCTGTGCAGATCTCTACAAATAAATCCAAGGTTAAACATGATGAGGAGGGGAAGGAATGCAGAGAAGCTCAATCCAGAATTAACAATGCGCACTGCTTATTGGTCACCAGGGTGTTTCTCTCTAGTGGCACAGGGAACAGAGAGTAAAAACTTCACTGAGGCAGTAGGAATCTCATCTTGCCCCAATTTCATCACATATTCCTGCTCCTCATCACTGACAAGGAGCGTGCACAAAGACACATACCAAGTATCTAACCCACATGCCAGGCAAACACAGAGTCCAGGCAAAAGCTTATGACCCTAAGGGGTTTAACATTGCCTTTCCTTGGATATTCTCTTGCATAAGACACAAACAAGCTCTGGTGCAGAAGCAGGCAGCTGCAACAGCAACAGTCACCCTGAGAAAGGAGGCAAAAGGGCAAACCTGGAGGAGTATCTAACGCATTCAAGGTCTCTACTGACTGAAATGTCGTCCTTTGAAGATGCAGGGAGGAGGTCAGTGCCTGGAGGAGTCGTGTGCTCCTGCAGTCTGGCAGGAGTAGCCTTCTCTCAAACCAGGCAGAACCAGATAAACTCTACAAGAATGACCTTGAGAAAAAAACCTGGTGGAATCCTTCTGGATAAAGTGCTGGCTGAAAGGTTTGAAATTGCATGCAGGGAAACTGTCCTTTATTGTCTGGTTCCTCCTCTATTCAAGGAAACAGAATTTTGTACTTTGTAAATAAAAGGGCTGCATCAAAGTACCCGAGTGATCAATTTTGCCTGCTATTAGAAACAATCTGCTGGCCCTAAAACCACCTAACGTGCTTTGCTCAAAGACAGGGAATAAAAGCTCCATTCAGTTCTTCATGGAAAGGCAACAACTTCGTCCCTTTGGCTTCAGCTGCACAGAGCTTGAAAAGTCAAGGATGGATGAAGTATGATTGCTATGATTTAGACAGTGCCAAACAGGGGATACGAGCTGTGGATGTGATGACTACCAACACCCGTTTGCCCCCAATCTTCTCTTTCCCTGTGTGAGTACAAGGTAGGTATAAAGCAGCTACTAATTCAGACTGGTGGAAATTGCTCCAGAGCACACAGCAATTGGCAGAATCGGTTGGTGTGAGCACACAACCCCATCCCTGTTTGTAAGGAACGAAGAAAACACAGATGTGACCTTTGTTAGGCAGTCAGTGCACTAATCAGCGTGTCAGAGATAATAACCATTAAACATGAAAATCTGACCTATATGCACTACAAAAGAGGAAAAGGCAGCCTCTATTATACTGTTAATGATAATAAGCTTTAAAACTAGACTATAATGCAGGAAACTTGTAATTAAAAAGCATCAATTATCATTTTTCTCCTTGTAGGGGACATGAGTCAGGTTTGCTTTCCACAGGCCCATGTGATATAGAGATAGACAGGTAGGACCGTGTGATTCATCCTGGAACAGCCAGAAAGAAATCAAGTCAGCGGGAAAAGATCAGCTTCAGGGGGGAAAAAAAATAAAAAGAAAAGGAAATGAAGACAGTTAAAGAAAACCCTTTCAGGCAGCATTTCTTGTCTGACAAAGCACAGGTGTGTGTCAGGACTGTTTTCCAGGAGGGCAGTCTTGCCTCCCTCCAGCAGTGACTAAACTGGATTTCGGCAGCGTACACAATGTTCTGAGGTTTCAGGGCTGAGCCAGCTAATACTTTCAGTCATGCTGAACATACCATTCAGCCCCCGAGGTCCCAGGGATGAACATGAATCTCTCTTCGTAAGTCTCCAGATTTCTCCTCTCTGCTCCCTGCAGGTCTCTGACTTCCAGCCAGGGCACAGAGCTTATCTGGAGGCTGTTCCAGGCTCAGCACCTTCAAGTGAAATCAGCGTTTCAAGAGTGCAAACACAGAGTGCAAGTACATTTAGATTTGTTCTTCCATGTCTGAGGAATACCCTGAGTTAGGGCTGAGCAATACTCACCAAATCTGTCTGGAATTTGCAGCCGCATCTGTAGTTCACTCCCATTCTCTTTGTCTGTATGTGGGCATTTCCAGGAGTCCAGGGCAGAGCAAAAAGCTAAAAACCTTCGTGGAGGCCACAGTTTGAGTGGCAGTGGCCACGTGTGTGAGAGCTGTAAGGTATGAGGCACAGCAGGTCTATGTTGCTGTGAGAAGTATTGTCATTAACAGCCAAAGTAATTGGAACAATGCAGGCCTCGAGTCCACATCACCTGCTGGGGTCATCTGAACACAATCAGCCCTTGGAAAATCCAGGCTCTCATTTTGCACACAAGGACTGCTTTTAGACACACTTGGCTTTACCCGATTCCAGCTCTGCCATGGATTTTTATCTGATTTCAGCTCTTTACCTGTCACCTCTGCTCATCTCCAGTCACCTCAGAGCATCTACCTCGTAACAGCTTTTGTAGCTTTTGGCATTCCTAAATAAGAATGTCTTGCTCTTTAAAACTTCTGTTCCTTTAATGATCATAAAGCTGAAGCAAAATTATAAAAAAGAACTCAAGCAGCAACGAAATCAAAATTAAGTTTTGCATTGTGGAGACTTTGTAACATTTTCATTATAACCATGCTTTAAATAATTTAAAATTATTCAAAACCAATCTATATTTCCTATTGATGAGCTCATGTTGATTTAATAACCTGCATGGCTGTAATTTTCATTAATTGACTTACACTCTGACCACATCTTAATAGGCCTGACAATTTTTTCTCCCATTAAACTCTCCCAGCCTGTTTCAAGCAAGGGTGTCAAGCTCAGCCCTTTCCACAGCCCTCATCTTTGTCCCATTGATGTCAACCTCTGTCCCCTCCGCTCCTGAGGGCAGACCAGCAGCTCCCATTTTCACTTACCTCCAAATAGAGCAGAGTTCCCTAAAGAAAAGCTGGGGAGGGAAAGGGGTGATTGCATTTGGAAGAGGACACATTTCCACACCACACTGCTGGCTGGAGCCTGGAAGGTGCTAGAGAACAGCCTGGGTGGATGGGGAGAACCATGGGGAGTCCAGGCAGCTGGCATGGATTAACTCCATGAAGACAGCACTCAGTCAGGGATCTCGTCTGGCAGCTCTGAACAACACGAAGTTCACAGGCAAGACTTTTCTGCCCTTGTAGCACTGTCTCATTGATTTACAAGTGAAACTGTGTCAGTCACAGCAGAGACTTGGCTCTGCCTGTGGCTAAAAAGCCGGGGGCAGAGGACTGAAAGCCAAGCTCTCCCTACGCAAGGGTTGGCAAGTGCTTTGTGGAACAGGCTCTTTCAGCAGCCACAGTTCCCCTGCAAGCACTGAGTAGGGCTTGCATTACAACAGCTAAATAACAGTGTAGTAAAGATGATGTTTTCTTTTGAAGACGCTCAATTCCAGCATCAATATCCAGATAGTGCCTCATAGCTACACATCCTCACACAGGACAACTGTACGTCCAGCAGCAGCTGAAATAAACCTGTTAACTTCTCCAACCTATTGGGCTTTTATCTGTAGAAATGCCTTTTATTAACAGGCCTATTTTCTGCTTCTCCTAGTGGTCACAGGATCACTACAACACATGAATGTTTAGTGTAAGCCTTCCCCACAACACTGATTCTGCCACAGGACATTCCCCAGAGCATGGCCAACACCTCCAAGGTGACTGAACGGATGGATTATTTCTTCCAAAACCTTGCCTGGTTTGGGGGAGTTCTCTCCCCGAGTCCTGCTGACTCTCCTCTGCCTTTCCTCTCATCGTCTTTTCACATTCATTCTTCCCTGTAACAAGCCTTCACTCCAAGAGCTACTTTTACCTCCTGAGTAAACCATTAGAACAAAAAGACCAGCAGCTCTCATCAGCTACAGAAGAATCAGGCAGTAACCAGAGGATGGTGACTGTCACACTGGTCACTGCTGGATTCTGTTCAGTGAAAAAACTGTCTCATTTTCATGGCCCAGCAGGAGGCTCCGATTTTATCTGACACTCATGTACACGCAGGATTACACAGAAATGTATTACTCATCTACTAATGGCAGAGCCAGAATCTATCTTTACTGTAACAGTTTATTTGTGGAACTACTCAAACAACAACTTTTGGATCTGAATTCCTGTTAGCCTTGGGAACTATGTCACTCCTAGGACACTGTGTGAGGTCCATTTCTAAGAATCCCCATCACAGCTTCACCCACTGTCCGAGGCTGCTGCAGATCCCAGGTCACTTAGGGCATATTCCAAGTGCTGCCTCAACACCTGCTGGTTTGTGCCAAGTCTTTCATTTCAGGTTCATGCTGTTATTCTCTTTGTCTGGCATCAGACTTTGCAGGTGACTCCCTCCCCGAGAGACTTATGATTTCTTTTGCTATTAAATTTAACATTTAGCTACAGTGGTTATTTCCTGCAATGGTGAGATTTTTTTCAGCCTTCCCACTCAGCACACCCGTAGCTGGTGAGAAAAAAAAAATTACCTGTACAAATATAAATGCTCAGATTTAATTGATGCTTCCTATGCAAACCAAATTCTCTGATTGCTGTACTCTCTAAGCTTTCTTTTCTTTAATGGGAGCACCTGTGATTCAGAGTGGAGCACTTCAAAACATGAAGACAATAACCCCATTCTCTGTCATCCTTTAAACATGACAACTTGCTTATTACCTCCAAAGTAACGGTAAAAGCAATGTTTATTCTGCTTTCACCAGTCTATTCAGAAAGGCCTTCAAATTCTAAATCACAATATGCGCTAGCATTTTAAATCTGTACTGATTCTTTGTTGCTTTCAGTTTGATTTCTAGTTTAATCAGTGGGTTTCTTTTCGTTTGACGCCTCTGTTTTTCACAAACTTCCTCTTTCCTCCATCACAACAGGATGGCTGTAGCAAGTCTGACAGCATCGCTTCCTGGCCCCAAAAGCGGGTGAGGTGAGGCAGCAAAGTGAGGAACCGTAATGCTAAGAACGTGAACTGAACCAAGCTCACCAGGCAGCAGTTAGAACAAACATGTAACACCCCAGAACAGTAAATAAACTCTGGGGTTGGCTCACCTGTGTGAGAAAGACAGAACTCATGGTTGGTGGGGGGATGCTGAGAATCATAGAACAGTTTGGGCTGGAAGGGACCTTAAAAGCCCATCCAGTTCCACACTCCTGCCCTGGGCAGGGACACATCCCACTGGATCAGGGGCTCCAAGCCCCATCCAACCTGCCCTTGAACCCCTCCAGGGATGGGACAGCCACAGCTTTCCTGGGCAACCTGTGTCATGTCTCACCACTCTCACAAGAAGACATTTATTCCAAAATTCTAATCTAAAGCTCACCCTTTTCACCTTAAAACCTTTACCTTTCCTCCAATCCCTGCTCTCGCTGATCCAGAGCTGCTCCTCAGCTTTCCTGTAGCTCCTTCAGGTTCTGGAATGTCGCTCTAAGGTCTCCTCAGAGACTTCTTTTCTTCAGGCTCAACAACCCCAACTCTCTCAGCCTGTCCTCGCACAGGGGTTGCTCCAGCCCTCGGATCATCCTTGTAGCCTCCTCTGGGCCCACTCCAACAGCTCCATCTCCTTCTTACGCTGATGATTCCAGCTCTGGGCACAACACCCCTGATGAGGTCTCTCAAGAGAGGAGCAGAGGGGCAGAATCCCCTCCCAGGCCCTGGATGCGGCCCAGGACACGGGTCATCGCCAGCCCATATCGAGCTTCTCAGCACCCCAAGTCCTTCTTCTCAGGGCTGCTCCCCATCCCCAACCCCCAGCCTGGACTGAAACCACGGACTGAGCTTTGAAAACTGCTCTTTAAGCGTGTCCGAGGAGGGGATGAAGTGCTTCCCCCGCTCCCTGCCAGCAGGGCTAAAGGCCCCAGGAGCCAGGGCAGGACCCGCTGCCCCACGGCCGCCCCGTTCCCCCCTCCAGTGGCCACCAGGGGTCAGCACGGGACCGGCTGCCATGGGGACACCCGAGGGCAGGGGGACAGGGACACCCAGCACAGCCAGAGCCGCTGCCACGGGCAGGGACACCTCCCACAGGACCAGGGGCTCCAAGCCCATCCAGCCTGGCCTTGGACACCTCCAGGGATGGGGCAGAGACAGCTTCCCCGGACAACCTGGGCCAGGGCCTCCCCACCCTCACAGGGAGGAATTTCTTCCTAATGCCTCATAGAATCATACAATAGTTTGGGTTGGAAGGGACCTTAAAGATCATCCAGTTCAAACCCCCCTGCCATGGGCAGGGACGCATCCCACTAGTCATCTAAATCCTCATCTAAATCTTCCCCCTTCCAATTTAATGAACCAGAGCACACATCACCACTGGTTTCCCATGGAAAATCACACACAAAGACACTTACCTGAGACAGGAAAAGAAGTGGCTGTGAGTTTGCTGGGAATGAAAAGATTTAACAGTGACACAGAAGAAAAGGTTGTTGGCTTAGAGTCAGAATCATGGAATGGTTTGGGTTGGAAGGCATCTCAAAGCTCATCCAGATTCTAACCTGGACACATTCCACCAGATCAGGTTGCTCCAAGTCCCATCCAACCTGCCCTTGAACATCTCCAGGGATGGGGCAGCCACGACCTCTCTGGACAACCTGAGTCACTGCCTCCCCACCCTCACAGGAAAGCATTTCTCCCTAAGATCTAATCTAACACTCCCCTCTTTCAGCTGAAAACCTTTACCTTTCCTTTTATCCCTGTGCTCCCTGATCAAGAGGCCCTCTCCAGCTTTCCTGCAGCCCCTCTCAGTGCTGGAAGCTGCTCTAAGGTCTCCCCAGAGCCTTCTCTTCTCCAGGCTGAACAACCCTAACTCTCAGTCTGAAACCACTTCAGTGCATTTGCCTGCTGCTAAACCGGTTCATGACAAGAGATCACTTATGGCAGAGATCACATTTTCCATATGTAAACTTATACAATGGATCTGCATGGTTCATCACTAATAACAAATTCCATAGGTGTCCATTTGCAAGTGATCATTCATCTGAAATGCAACATCCAGTGCAAAGTTCAATTCAGAGTTTTCTTTATTAAAATACATTTTCACATTCCTTATACTAAAGCATTTGTATGGACACTCATGGGATGTAGAAAGAACATTTGTCGACAGAGTAGTGCTGTGAAGTCAGTCATTTGTGAAAGGCTTATGATACAAACAACATTTGCATAGGGAACAATAAATTAGAGATATTAGCCAGTAACTGGAGACTGAAAAATTAAATGCGTGGAATGAGGATATAAACCCCTTTTGTATTTCTTGCTGGTTTTGTGCCTTTGATGCAATGCTTAAAGCAATAACTATATATGTATATACAAATCCATGTCCTCTCTTCCACTATTTTCTATTAAAATGAGAACCTTCTTACCTGTGGCCCAGATCTTGTAGTAATTTAATCTGCAGTAAGAAAAGGAGAGCAATTGCAGTGTCAAAGACCAGCTGCTTAAGGGATCAGGGCAATACTTTTCTGGTTTGTTTTGAAGTTCTTTTTTTAAACTAATGCAACTGCGACAAACACGGGCAGCAAAGATCAGATCCAGGTCCAAACTGGACCTATGTTAGTGGTTTATCATACTACAGAGAGAAAAGACACGTATGGAGTTCCATAATGGACAAACTGGAGTCAAGTAAGACTTCAGATCTCTCCTGAAATCAAAAGAATAAAGATTATACATTACAGGATTTTCAGGTACAAACTCACTGACCTGAGTGCAGTACATCCACCCACTCAAGATCTATATTTTGCCTCATCCAAAAGAAATGTGACTGGCAATGATTCTTTGAAGAACCATCACACCAAACTAACTAATGAGCATCAGAACTTTTGAGGGGGGGGAAAGCAATTTAGTGAAGAATAAAGAAAATTTGTACCTCTCCTGATAGAAGCACTTGGTGAAGTACTGAATCTCTGAAGAGTTATTCAAGTTTTAGAGAGCCCAGAGCTCGCTTTTCCACTGGGCCCTGACTGCAGTGTTAGCATCCAAGTGAGCTATAAATTAGCCGGCTCCAAAACAGGTAGCAGTCCAGCTGCTGCGGCACAGGGAGTTCAGCACAAGCTGCAAGATCATGTCAAGGTACATACATGGCTGGCCAAGCTGTGCTGAGCTCTGTTCTGCCACAGTAGGATGGCACTGATAACCAAGTCAGCTAGTTGAAAGCAAGCTTAGGCATTTCTACATCCTCCTTGCACCACAGTAGTTACTGCACTGCAGAAATGGGCTTCCTCAGCTGTAGCTTCCCCTTTTATTTCCTCAGAGCATGACGAACTGGAGGCTAGAAAAGCACAGCTGCATTAGCAGGAGAAATTAAAGATGGGAACCTCTGTCAGTGGTTTCTAGAGCCACTTCTGTATGAGAATTTTTATTTGCAATTTTTTCCATTAAACGCTTTAGTAACATCTCTGTTGTTCCCTCTGAGGAAATAAACTTCGAAAAGAAGAGCCTGGCAAACTCATAAATAAGTGCCGGAGAGTTTTTGAACATTTACAACATCTTCCATCTTGGCTTGTGTTCTTCTCCCAGGTGATGTTTGAGATGACTGTTCTAAGTGGCATCAGGATGCCCGTATATTCTCTGTGGGCAACAAAACCAAAAAAGCAAAAAAAAAAAGTTATGAGTATAAATGCCCTCTCCTATCCTTTTTTATCAATACAAAAACTTTAAATATAGTAACATACTCCTTAGAGCACTGGACAGCAAGGAATGAATACTAATAAACACTAATAGTTCCCTGGGGAGATATTAGCATTATCTTCCTCAGATAAAAACGGAAATAAGACAGTGGTAGATTTAGGTTAACAATGACAGGCTAGACTGCAAAACTGTTTATCACCACCTGCAACTGGGCTCTTACTGGTAAAAGTTGGATTCTTACGGGAACTGCTGGCACTCAATGACTCTGAAAGTCCTTACTTACAAGTAGAGGCCCAGTTGCCAAATTAGGACCCCATCCTGAGTCTCACAAGAATGAAAATCTCTTCCTAAGCAGCACTGGAGTATCTCAACAGTGAACACTGCACCATTCAACTGTGAGATGAGCAGTAGTCTGCTTCTTCCAGTAGGTTATCTACTCAGTACACAACCAGGACGCAGAACCCTGGCACCAAGAACCACAGCAGGCAGCGTGCATCGTGTCCTCTGTGCTAACCCATGGCAAAAGGCACCGAGAGATCCCAAACTTCATTGTCTTTAAATTCCATGACAGAAATAATTGTGCCCTCTGGGGATTCACAACTGTCAAGTCTTTCCTGACACCAGTTGCCAAAGCAAGTCTTCCTCCAACAAATATCTGCTACAAGTACACGGTGGCCTCTAACCTAATAGCTTAGTCTGTCAGCACTGAGGCGCCTAATTCCTTTTGTGGACTTACCCCCAAAGGATTTGCCCCATGAGTCAGAGGCAGGAATTCCTGGTTTATAATTCAATGTTTATTTCAGTGTATCACCTTGTTTTTCATATCCTGACTGCCTGAAATCCCCCCCTCAATTCTAAATGGACACATCCTTCATCTTCCTTTCCTGTCTGAAACTATTGTGCCACATTACTGTGCACAATTAAACACATGCCAGGTCCCCTTTGGAGCTGGCAATGTTGTGCTGGCGATGTGAAACGATTCCTCTACCACTGAGAATTTACAAAATAATTTTGAGATCATTTGAGTAAGATGAGAAAGTGGCTGAAAATACCCCAGAATTTTCTCCAACTACACTTAAATTGTGCATGCTTCTGTCTCAGAGGTTGAACAAATAAGCAGCTAAAAGTACACCGTGTCCTGATTGAGGCTGCCAGCCCTCATGTACCCCTAGGACAGAGTCAAACAAACAAACAAACACACACTTCTAAGAGGTAATAGGGGAGGAGGAGATATGAAGTCAGAACGTACCGCTGAGGTAGATTTGACACAACACCAATTAGTATTTGGCTAAGTGGCTATCTCATTGTTAAGATATTTCCTTCAATATGTTTTCAGAAACTGGGACCATTAAATAACTTGGAAAGATTGCCAACTCTGATTTCAGGAAGGAAACCTCCTCCCAGTTCCTCTCTAAGTAATTCATTTCTTTTGCAAATACTTCCTATGGATGGCATGTAAGATACAGGTTTCTGAAACAGAGGAGAAAGAGAGAAGAAACACCCATCCCAAACCTTTGAGTTCATTTCTAAATGACCTCGAAATCAAAGACATCCACATTCAAGGTACAAAGGACTGCAAATCAGTCAGAACCTGTACTGAAACGAGGCATTTATACAATTCAAATAATCCAACCTTTAACCGATTGTTTTTGAAAGGCACCACCTTTCTTGACATAATACAAACACTTCCAAAGCCTCTGTGTAACACAACATGGGCAGTACACAGTGTTTACTAAAGTCCCGAGCTCAATTTTCTAATGGTTTCTCAGCACAGATGAAGCAAAGTTCCTACATTTCCATGCTGGATTATATTTATTCTGTCAGAGTCTACATAGGGGAAAATGCACAAGAGCAGGGCTAGCACTATCAAAGCCATTTGCTTCCCCTTTCTTTCCCAGTGTACACTATTCCGTTTTGCCTGGTACTTCTGGTCCCAGAACTGAATTAGTCAACAGAGTTTATCTGAGGAGTAGAACCCACATTGTTATTTGAATTTAGAGACTGAAAAGGGCAGCAGGATCTGCTGTCGAGTCTCCACCATCATTAGTAAAGCAAAAAGGTCGCATGTCCTCCTGTCTCTGGAATCATCGCTCTTTGCAAAGAACTATGTTCTCTGCTGTGGTGCCCTTTGTCCCACACTTCTGGAATACCTATTACTTCTCAAACAGAGTCAGATGTTACAATTTTTTTAACAGATCACTATAGCTAAATAATCCATCTGGCATCTGATGCGATGAAGATGCCAGCTAACCAGCCTGGTTCCCAGTGACCTCCTTTCACTCACAAATTAAGTGAGTAGCAGATCGAAAGCGACTTCACCTCTGAGCCAAATTCTTCATTTGGCTGTAAAAAAGCAGAACAGCTGGGGAGGAAGTTTAAGCCACTTGATCACTTTATAAGGAGCATTTTCCTTTTCATAAGTAGGATCAACAACTTCTCATTTGGACCAAACCTCTGAGATTCATCACAGTTAAGCATTGTGTGAAAATGAGCTACAGAAAAAAACATTTGCAAGAAAATGATAGAAAGGACCTTAGTAACTTGCTGCCTCTTCTGTACTCATTGGTGTCGCCTGAAAAGTGCTGAGAGGCAAACACGGAGGGGTGCGCAAAATCTATAGAGAAACTTATTGCTTCAGCCCAACTTTAGGTCACTGATCTGTAGAGTTCAAAAGAGGGATAGTGCTGACTTTTGTCACAGGCTTTATTGGGAATAGAAGTACAAATTTAAGAAGCAGGAGGTGGGGATCTGGTTTTTTCACTATGTTCTTTAAAGCACTAATAATTAAAAAAAACAGGAATAATTAATACGTTAAGTACATGAACAGTACCTGAGGAGAGGACAATGTCACAGATGTAAACCTAGTAAGGCTGTTTCTAGGAAAACTTGAGTAAGATGTGCAAGTGTTATAAAGAGGGCTGTGGGGTGTTTCTGAAAATGGGATTAGTTTGACAAAGTAGCTAGTTTTATTACTCTCCTACTGTTAACAGGAGTTTGTAGAGACGACATAAAGAAAACGCTGCCCTCAGCTGACACTCTTCTCCCTTGAATCTACAATTACTTTATAGATGGCCTGGTTTACCAAGCTTTAATAGCCCAATTAATTATGATGAAAGTGATTTACGTGGGGTAGTCAGCGTACTTTCACTGAAGCAGCTTCATTGGAGAGATTTTTTACTTCTGTGGAGAGATTATTTTTTTTACTTACTTTTTGGCACAGAAAAAGAAAGAAAGAAAAAATCTTCATAAATTACGTAGGGTGTGGGGGAAAAAGCAGACAAAGCCTCCTGCCTGAGCTTATAGCAGATGCTTGTCACAGTCACTCTTCACTAGTTTTCCTTTCGCATCGGACAGGGCCAAACTTTCTGCGTGACTCTCCAAGGAATGCCTGGTATAATCCACAGGAGGGTTCAGCTCAGTTTATTTTTAGAAAATTGTGGGCAAAGAATAAAAACAAACCTTTAAACTAAGAGAGACAATGATGCTATAAACCTTACTGGCCTGTTAACATATGTCTGTTTATTGTAACACAATCTGTGACCTTCAGTGCACTGCCAGTGTCTGTAAATAATACAATGGGCTGCTTTTTATCCCATGGGGATGCAAGTGCTGATGGAGATTTTCAAAACTCAAATGGATGCCATAAGCTGACGTAGACTGTGCTATTGTGATTCTTATTTATGAGTCTCTCTCTCTCTTTTTATTTTCTTTTTTAATTACAAGTTCTAAAGTCATAAAGCAGGTAGCAGAAAAAACCCTGATTTCCGTGGTTTGAGGTTAGATTAGATAGCTTTGATAGAAGTACTCCTGAAATGTAAGTTCCCTGCCTCTTGGATCTCGAGAGCAGAGTAACAGCCCATTCAAGACATTTATTCTTTCTTTAGGAAAAAAAAAATCACCTTTTTCACTGGCTTCTTCTCCCTATTAAGCTCTTCTCCACCTACAGAACCTTCACAAAACTCCTAATTGTCTAGTCGAGATTCTGCAAACGTGGGTAGTACTGTTCTCACCTCTTGGTTAGAGCAGCGTAACGCGTCTATGTACTCAGAGGTAAAACATTGTTTGCCTTTAAGATATCTTGCAAGGTCTCAGTTTTCACCACCAGCCCTTACAGTCATCCCACGTGCTATACCAGGGGGTGAAAACACACACAGAAGGGAAGAGTCACCACAGAGAACAGAAGTGTCTTCTATTCAAGTTCAGGTGATCAGCTGTTCCTCCTCAGCGTGACTCTTCATTTCACATCTTAGGAAAGTCCTCACTTCTCTGGATATTCCAGTCACAGAATGTATTTGTGTGCACATGGGCAGGCACACCCTGAGGAGATTCCCTGGCACTAAACAAACACACTAGAGATTTCACCGATGGAACTGGAAGAGCAGCTCTGTCCCCAGTGACACATTAACCAGCTCAGCAGGTTTCCACATGCAAATCTTGAGCGCCTGAGTCCACCTGGATCTTGAAGCAAGCAGCAGCCATCCCTGCCTTGTGCTATTCTGTCAGCATGAACGTGTGTGGCACAGACCCAAAGCTGTGCAAGTGTTCAACACAAATTCTTGGAAGATCACTAATTGTCATCTACAATCCTGTACCAGCACTGCCAAATACCAGCCACTTCCACAGGCTTTTAAAGCTGACCATTCTATAAACGTAGCACCAAATGACTGATTAGTAAGAATCTGTAGGAAGGGGTTGCCCAGTATCATCCAGTGAAGGTCTTGAACAACGAACAAACAATAGAAACGCAGAAACACTCAAACGCTATTTTACTAGATGCACAATAATTGCAACCCGATTTCCCCATCTTTAACTGCTTACATAAAACATATACTTACAGAGTGTCTGTTTTCCACAGAATCTGCAAAATAAAATACAAATTATACATATAAATTATGAAATAGCACATTGCAAAGAGATTGGGTCTATGTTCCAGGAAACAGGCTGACCTAATGTTTTTATTCACCTTGCATTGATGTAAAATTGCTACCTACAACGAAGGTTCACGCTCTGGTGCTAAGAATTATCCAAGTACCAGCTTAATTCAAGCACATGGGTGGGACCAGGTATTTCAAAGACCATGTTGAACAGAACATATTTGACAGCTTTCCTGATTATGGTTTATAGTAGAATTCTCTACTGAGAGCACAAGCTGTTACGGGACAAAAAGAGTCTTCCTTTTAGAGGCAAGTTCTCATGAACGTTATACTTCCTCTTCCAATTCCTTGCCAGGAAAGTAACGTACTGCAGAAATCCGGTATAGGATACAATTTTCAGAGCCAAATAAGATCCTGCAAAGACACCTGAAGTTTTATTAATAAAGAGGTGCTGGTTCCCAACGAAAGTCTGAGAGCAAACAGGCTCTTTCCATTTACAATAAGTGAACTTTAAGACTAAATCCATAGGCCTTTTCTTTTGAGAAGGGGATTCAGTTATTCAGAAGTTTCACAGAATACTTTCAAATAGGAAAACATAAATATTTCTTTGCCCTCAAAGACCTTTTAGAGAATTGAGGAAAGTAATTCTTCTTTTACAAGAGGACTTCAAGTTTCATTAAAAGTGCTCTTTCACATGGTCTGCTAAGATATTGCACAAGTGACAAAAGCAAGTGCTGAATCTCAAAGGGTTTGGGTTTTTTTTAGAAAGTATGTAAAATTCAGCCAAAAGAATCTATGCCAAGGAAATTCACTCAATGGTCAAAGCAGAGGGTTTGGATTAGGGCTCTGGGTTCATCTTGCCAGAGGAAACTGAACACAGGTGAATCTCACTTGGCAGGTAACAACGCTAAAGTCTCATTTCTCTCTCCTCTATGATTACATCCATGAACATTTTTGGTGCAGTTAATCTTGTACAGATCCTACCATCCACACTTCTATCCTACTGCATTAGGATTGTGATCCTGCCTCACTGAAAGCAGCACCATGAACAAGACAATGCAGTCAGGCTGCAACTTCCGCCACACAGAGAGATTACATGAATGCTGCTGGCCCTATACAGCATGAGTTTACTCCAAGACAGCTCTACCCAGAACACTGAGCCTAGGAAAAGTATTAAAAACTGAGGTGAATACAGCATCTTATACCAGTGCATAAACTTAATTTCAGTATTATTAGCCAATGTTTGGCAAGATTGATGCCTATGCCTTTAGCGAGTACAATAAGAAACAAAATTAAGTTACGTGGGAAAGACGTAAAAGCTTTTTTTCATCCTTCAAGCTGAGAGAAGCAAACAAAACCTCTGCTGACCCAGTGCTACATCAAAGATAGACTTTAAGTGGACAGAGCTGTATGTAGGGTTTATGAAGTGAGGTGTTAATGAGCTGTGGTTTAATCCCCTGTCACACAATGCATTGTGCTCCTAGGAAGGAGGAAATGATAAATTCTGTACAAATTCCAAACTTCAAACAACGGGATGTTTGCTACCCCAGAGCTACTGGGTCACAATAACAAGGAGATGGGATATTTGTTATCTGTCACCCAGATTCAAAATAGTGAGGCTTTCTAGCTAAGAGTCATATCTCTGCCAGGAGAAAGTCATCATCCGTGTCCTTTGAAAGTGCCGCTGGAAGGCTGTGTGATTTCGAAAGGGTACGAATCAGGTAAGCCAGCATGCGGCCTCTAATGAAAGCACAACCATTCAGTGCTTTTGCTGATTCTTTGCTACATTAATCTTTTCACAACCCTTTTACTTCATTCCTGTTAAAATACAAAGTGCTTTTACTTGAAACACACTGATTTTACTGGGACAGAGAGGTTTTCAAGTGACACCTGGCTTTACCCTACTAACAAAACCAGGAAAATGAGATATGCAGGATACTAGTCATATATGGAAAAATTGGTCAAGCTTCCATAGCTGCATATTTTGTGAAATGAATCAGAGCTGAGGGCCTGGTGCTGGTGATTTCTAATAGACTCCCAAGTTGAATAAAGGTATTTTTATGGATTTTTGATGAATTTAAATTCTTGCTATTGCTTTTAGTTGTTGGATTTTAAATTCAAGGGATACATTTTTACAAAGGAATATATTAGCGGTAGGAATTTAAGACACTCTCGTTGCTAGAGGTTATGGAGAGGAGAACATATGCCTGAAGAGTTGCCATTCACAACCCATCTCAAATGCATCTCCAGCACTGATGATAGCTAAGATTGCTAAGATGCTGAATCCAAGCCTTCTACTGAAGCAGGAGCTTCTAAGAGAGAATCTTGGCAGGCAGCTTGGGAACGGATCCTACACAGGGCCCTGCACGCAATTCAGCCTTGCATTTTGGGTTCAAGCAAGGTCAGAAGCTCCCTGTATCTTTGTGTCTTACTGAAACCATCTGGCTTTGCCTAATTTTTGGCTGAAGCTATCTTAAGCATTTGACTCTGGAATCAATGTCTCACAGATGTAGGATTTGGTCTAGAACACATCTTGAAATCTAAAGATCCAAAGAGGGGAAGGCCTGACTTTGGACTGCATGCAACTAGCATGTGCTCAGAAGGCCCAAATTTGGAATAACACAATGAATCCCCAGACCCTGTGAGTTTTCTCCATGCTGGAAAAGGCCTTCAGCGGGAAATTCTGGCTCAGCACACAAGTGTTAAGTCTGCAGTTCAGTAGCAGGAAAGTATTTGAGCAGATTTCCTGATTGCTAGAACTGATTTCTAATAGTTTGTTCCAAACCACGGAATGCAAAGGGGATTTATCATGCCTCTTTCCACTGGGATATATTTATTTTTCCATAGTACATTGTTGGTTGCAATAGGATTTTTAGAATTTCCTGTCTTGCCACTGCCAGTGCTTCCAAGAGACCAATGCATTTTTCCATACTTAGCAGCATAAAGGCTGGCTCTACATTTTGTTCACTAGATTTCCATTTTCCTGATAAGAAATTATGAATAGTTATCTTGCAGTGAGCCATTATGAGTTCAGTTGAGCACACAGCAAGATCGGCGCAAAGCCTGTCACCGGCTTCTGCGAGATCTGACACAGAGCAAAGGCAGAGTTCACTGAAGGAGCAAGAATGGACTAATAAATAGCCTTCCACAAGAAACGCCCTGAAAAAAAGTAAGGAGATCTGTGAAATGGAGTTGGCTCTCGTCTTCTTAGCAATATGAACAGAACGTGGTGCTGAGGTAAAGAACCAGCATGGAGATGCTTGGACTTGCCCCTACTGCCTCTTTGGAGGATGAATGGTGTGATGGAAGTAAATCATGCATCTAAAAAAGCCTCCACCCACCCAACTCAGCATCCGACACATCCTGACTCTCCCTCAGGAAGGGCATCAGCCACCAGCCTCGTCTGCTGGGACCCAACGCAGGCTAAGCAGGCAGCAGAGCCATTTTATCACTCTTGGCAGTCTGTTGATTTAGACAATTGCTTGTTTTGATTAAGTCTTGGATTGTCTCAGTTCTTTCTGAACGAAATAGAAACAGCTTTGGGACTGGGCTGGATATTCCTGACTCTATCTGGACTTCTGTAAGGCCTTTGACACGGCCCCTACAACATTCCTCTCTCCAAACTGGAGAGATAATGCGTTTAACAGGTGGATTGTTTGGTGGATCAGGAATTGGTCAGATGGTAGCAGACAGAGGATAGTAGTCAACAGTTAAATGTCCTGATGGAGATTTGACTATTAGATCTAATGTTTGATTTAAAGCTGAGGCTTGAAGCTTTAGGTGTTCTGTGTAAAGTACCAAATTAACAACCTATTGCTCTCAAAAAGGTTTGAAATCAATAAATTCCTGAATGCTAAGTCTTCCTTTTCTGAATTAAACTAACCTTTCAGTAACAACACAAGGACAACTTAATCTCTTTGAGTTGCTTCCAAAGACAATGCTAGTAATCAACATGCTCCTTAAGCCTCTCATTATATCAGAGGAAATCTAGCATCCAGCTAAAGATGCTGATATTCTCTAACTACTATTCTATTATTTGTCTTTCAATCAAAATGCACCTGACTAGACTTGAATTTTGCAAACATGCTTTTCCAGCTGTTAAGGGGTTAAATGCAGTTAAGCACATGCAGGTCTTCTGGGACTCCCAATGTGCATTTGACAGTTGGTTTCCGCTTGTCTTTAATGTAACAGCACTTTAGGCCTGGCACTCAGAATAAAGGAGGCAGCACAGCAGATAGGATGGAAAATCTTACTCTAGTGTGATGGAAACACTAAAACGATAGCAACAGGAGATAACATAGCCAGGGAAATAAAAAGAAAAGGAATAGTGACAGACACCGCCAAAGGCTTAGGGCTTGGAAAAGGTCAGAGCATTATCTGCACTTGGATTCGTGACCTGGGATAAGGACAAGCAATAGCTGTAGAACTCAAATTACAAGAGAAGTTGGTTACTGACTTGGCATCTGCCTTAGTGGGCATAGCAGCCAGAGCCATCAGAAAAACGGAGAGAAAAATATTTTAGCTCAGTCACAAAGAATTGCATCAGACTTAACAGCTACTGACAGCTCTTCAGCTACCTCCCTAGCGGACGTGATTTCTGGGATATGCAGACAACTCACTGAAAAGACAAAATAGCTTATGAAGCACCCAGTTCTAATTAAACACACCCAAACCACAACTTTCACCTACAAACAAATAAAAATAAACCACTACCTTGGCTGCAGGTGTTAAACGTGTCAAATTGCGTAGCTGAGACCAGCTCCCAAATTCATGTTAGTTCCCCTGAGGACAGGTTTGCCTGGACCTGAGGTTTCACTCTTGGGCATTTACTCAAAAATCTCAAAGAATATTCAAATGTAGCGAAGATCATAATGGCAAACCAGCTCCTGCCCCCACAGGTCACGTTCAACTTCTTTACAATTGGCCATTAATATACTTATATTGAAGTACTTAAGGAGATGGAGCTGTTTCCTGGGGATCCTCCACCACGTTTATTCTTTGCCACCTTGCAGTCGCACAGCCAGAGTAAATCTTACGTGTAAATAGACTGTGGTGTCCCCAACCACAGTGACTGCCCAGCCAGGGGATGCACTGCTTACTGCTTATCTAATCGAAACACTTTTCCTGTGCATCAGTCAGGAAAAACAGACGTGATTAAAACAACAAACTGTTACTGTGTTTCCAAGAATAACTGAAACTGTAGAATGTTAGGCATAAAAGAGCAGGTGGACTGCAAGATTAAGGGGCATTTGCACATTATCTGGCTAATTTGGACTTTCAATCGGATCACATTTTACTGCAGTTCCCACTTTGTGGCCACTACAATCTCGTAAGCGCTTTGAATTTGAAATTCAGCCATGAGTTTACACCACAACTCACAGAACATCCTCCTAGTGTACAAACCTTTCTGTTATGTTATAAATAGGAATGCTGACAGGTGTAATAGTCAGGTTCACACCTCAGCAGAAAGCAAGCGAGGGGTTAGACGCCCAGCTTCTGCAGGTCCAGTTCACACCCACTGGGAAACATTTCCGAACATCGATGCCCTTTTTGGTCCAGCCCTGAAATGAGCTGTTTTTTCCTCATTATGCTGCCAGGAGATTCTGTACGAAATGGCTCGACCCCTTCTTTAGTGTAAAGGATATTCTGATTTTCACTGTGACAAATGAGTGCAACATAAAGGTTCAGCACCAAGCCAAGAGTCAGGATTCCCAAATTCTGTTCCCAGTGTTGTCACTCTCTAAACACATTGCCTTATACAAATGACCTAATCCCTCTGTTTATTCAGCTGTAAAATGGAGATAAAAATTGCCTTATAAGCCCTCAATAGGGAAAATTAAGTCATGTTTTCTAAAGTACTTGGAGACCCTCACATGAAAGATTCCCAAGAAATAGAATACTGTGTTGGAGCAGGTGGGAATTCCCTTATAAAATAGTAAAATAGCAAATTAAAACACAACAATCAAAAATTAAGAAATGTCACACAGCAAAGCCACTTGGTAACACAGGTGGGGACAAAACCTGAACAGTTTACAGCCTCAGTATTTACAAACCTAGACTCCCTAACACAGAGAGAGAGGAAAGGAAATTCTTTCTGATTTAGTCTTTGTCAAACTATGAAGAAATACTTTTAATTTACTGTGTCTCAACTCATTATTGCCAAGATATTTAAAGGCAGCAATTGCCATTAAGCTGCTAGAGCTCGAATAGAGAGGCTGTGTTACAGGAGGGGGAAGGGTAGAGTGGCTGGTACATACAACCTATATTATAGCTCTATAACTATAATATTTGCTGGATTATATTCAAAAACAGTCTAATATTTTATAACACAGGGCAAACATGGTCAGCTTAGAGGAAAAGTGTTATTCCTTAGCAGTTTGGGATAAACACAACATAGCATCCTAACCCCTAAGAGGCCATGTTAGCTTCAGATTCGGATCCAGACATGTGATCCAACTACTTGGCAGGTACGGTGCAAATATCCAAGGAAATATGTGTTATAAGTATGAATCTCACCGCATTAAATATTATTAGTTTATGAGAAACCATGAAGGTGTTATACAACTTATCAACACCTGTGATTTCACAGCTGCTAATCTGTGATCTGGATCTCTTTTTTTTACAGCAGTTATCGTCTAAACTATTCAATCGCAAAATCATCCCTAATCTCTACATAAAAGCTTCCTTTATGTGTTTAATTTTTCACTAGCTTACTTACCATTATTAGCTTTTCTGATTTCACTATAAACTGTTTCAGTCCCCTTCTGTACAGGAGCTGGAAAATGTATTGGCACAGAATCAATTTCTTTTCTTTTCTTTTTTTTTGTTTGCCCTATGAAAAGCTCCTTAAACAAACAGAACACAGTGTTTTACTTTCAGAGGAAGGACTTACATAAGCAGCAATGAACCTGTGGAGTCTGCATGAAAAAGCAACTACAACCCCTCCCCTGAACCCAGACTGTACAGTTCCGAGAAGGAGACATCTCTCCCTCTATGTAAAAATAACAAAAATAGGCTTCCCTTTCTGAATTTAACTTTAACATTCTAATAATCTTCTCAAATTGATGCTGCTTTGATTCTACAGAGACACCTACCACTAGAGTTGCTTCAAATTGTTCTCGGGATCCTAGGCCTGAGGAGATCTATCATTTGGAAGAGTATCTCCCCTTTGGCAACCAGCCTGATTAAATCTTATGGGCACTAAAATAATCTAATTCTGTTCTTTGTGAAATGTCTCGGGAGAATAACATTTGTCTAGTTCTCACTGCACAGCTTCTGTTTAGGTGCTGTCTGGGAGGTAAAAGTCTTCTCTCAGTTGCTCAGCATGGCAGCCTCTTCCATGAGTGCACTGAGAGCAGGAGGACACAGCAGGAGCGAAGGCTGAGGAGGCTTGTGGAAAGACAGAAAGTAAAGAGAAAAAGACAGAGATTTTCACCTCCAAGGACACAGCTGAGACACACAAGTGATGTTAGTCTTAGACACATACTTTTCTGACCCTTAAGTTTACAAATAAGCCTCTGTAAACAAAGGAACACAGTATCATCTCCCATCTGTGGATATCCACTAAACCAAGAAGTTAGATTTTTCCAGTCAAAGGTAAAAAAATTAAATAAATTATCGCTCCTTCTCTGCAAGAAAATGAAAAGAAAATTCATATTTCTGGATACAGAGTCCTGTACTTTAGCTATAAAAAACCCCAGCGCTTAAGGAATTCAGATACACTGATCTGCAGCCAGACTCAGAATCAGGCCTGCTGCTGTCCTGCAGTGCTCTGGAGACCAAGTGTCTCTGGCACCACATTCTCATTTCCCAAAACTAATTCCTTTTTTTTTTTTATTATTTAATTCTGATAAGCATCCTTCAACCACTGAGATCTAAAACATCAGAACTGAGTTACAAAACTGCTATTACTTTCAATGACAGTAGGGGTTACGCTTCACTAACTGCCTAATCACAGCTTTAAAAGTTGCAGTTTTGGCATGAACTTTCTTTGCTAAATAGTCTGAAGTGCATTTCATAAGTTTATAGACTACTGCTTAAATGATCAATTCTATTTCCAATGAAGTAAGAAGTAATCTTCCCAGAATTTTAATGAGAGGTAGGTAATTTTGTTTGGAACACTTTTTTTTTTTTTTAGCAGACTACAGTCCTAAATCTACTCCTGTAGATCTGTGCAGAGACTTGGTGGGAGGCATTTTGTTAGCTTGCTTGCTTTTTTTTCCAGGCATATTTCATTAAATTGTGATATAATGCCACTGCCCATGTTATTTTCTTTGTTAATCTTCCAAAAGTCATCTCAGGGCTGAAAAAAAAATGTGCTAGGCAAAATGATTTGGATGATTTGACATTTTGTTCCCACTAACTTTAAAATGTTGCCACCCTGCAGATAACTAACCAGCAATAAATGGAAAAGAAGGAGCAAGTTCTTACTCTGCCAAGATTAGAGGTTTCTCCCTTCTCACTTTAGGGATATTTCCTGATCTTACTTTAGCACTGGCCTTTGTTTTTGCTTGGATTAACAATACAGGCTCTAAATCACTTTGCCATCTTTTTGCACAACTAAGCTTTAGAAAAGATAAGCACAGTATTTCTGTCAAGCACGTAATCTGTGTTAGTATTCCATTTAATCACTCTCTAGAACTATCACCTCTTTAAATACCAAATTAACATCCCACTATCACTACCACAAATAAAAACTGGACTGCAGAGATCCAGCTCTACCTTATACTCCTCTGGCATTTTCACCTCTGCTTCAAAAAGCAGGAATCAAGTTCTTTCCACACAGGAGTTTTAAAATAAAGTAGTGAAACTTTGCTCACTATCAGTAACACAATAATGAACCCTGTTTTTTTCACTCCTCATACAGCAGGACAGCACATATAGAGTTCTAGACGCACTAGCCTGTTCTCCATTGTATCAGGTTGAAAAGTATTTCAGAAATGACCAGCTAGTGTAGACGTGGCTGGGAAAAAAAGCCACTATTAATAGTGAAGCCACTATTTTCAAATGTAAGTAACTCCTTACTGTCAAAGACAAGATATACATCCTTCTACAAAGACGTAAACCTGTTTTGAGGTAGCATTCATTTATTTCTATTTCCCAAAACTGACATAAAGGTTAGTGCAATAGCTTAGACACTGCAGCATTCATTGCAGTTGTCTTTCACAATACACAAAATAAGATTCTCTCGTTCCTGAAATGAACATTAGTATTGACATTGACAACAGTGGCAGAAGGAGCAAACGATTGGGAAGATAAATTAATCTGAAGTTAGTCCCGAGAGATCAAAGAAATCTGAAGCTCCTCAAAAGGCTGAAAGCATCAGACTAAGTGCAGTCTGCTGGCTGAGATACACGTGCCCAGAGCAAAGGGAGCATGATATACTTCATATTCATTCAGAAAACAGGTGGAACCAAAAGAGGCGTGACAGGGATTTGGAGCTAAGGGATAACCTGAAAGGTCTGTTCCTTAAGAAGGGCTGGTCATAACCCACAGACAGACATGAAAGAATATTACAATTTGAAACAAAACTTGTACAATAATATCAACATGGCAGAAATATCGGTGGCACTCCTGCAGTTGAATTATTTCTGTGACCGTATAGGATTATTACAAGGGTATACAAAGAAAAGGCTTTGCTTCTCTTTTTCAAGAATAAATCTCCTTTCTCATTGTGACAGGCAGCGCAGAGCTGAAAGAATTAATCTTGCAACTCGATTTCATAAAACTCCTTCCATTCAAGCAGCATCCTCGAGATGCTCTGAAAGATTAATGCATTAAATACAGTGCAGCTGCCACTTAAGTAACCAAAGCAGGCACTTGCTAAGCATTCACTTGTGCCCTGCCTGCAACAAAAGAAATAGATTAGGCAACTATCACATCTCAATATACTCAAACAACAGTTCAGTCTTACAGAATCAATTAATGTTTTGTATATCGTAGGTAGGTCGGTAACATGAGACAGCATTCAGTTAAAATAATCTCATCTCATTGACACAGAATCTTTTAAACACCATTTTGCAGCTTGCAGTTTAATGGGGTTCAGTCTACATAGCATGGATACTATCTTATTACTCAGCCTGGTACACTGGAGGAGCGTTATGTATCAGGAATAAGATGAAAAGGCTATTTTTAGAGATGCTGATTTTGCATGTAATAGGGCTTTTAATTAAATTAATCATGCCCTAGCATATTTTACCATTCTACAGCATCATATTGTGTAGTACACACTCAGAAACAGTTGGAACAATGAAGTGTTGGGCCTATTCTTAAAAAGATCACAACAACTGTGGTATCTCAGTGCAGAATTTAGCAGAGGTGGGTAAGTAGCATGGGTAGAACACATGGAACACTGACAAATAGTATCAGCTAGTGAAAACAAAGAAAGAACAGGAGGACTGGCTGTTCCAGTAGAGCTTTGCTGCCAAGCTTGAAGAAAGAGCACTTCTGCCCAAACATCTGTATTACTAACTAAACAAAATGTCTTTGGTCTCTGAAATGAGTGAGTGATCCTTCCTATCAGGAAGAAGTAAATATATCCATTTCTTCCTCCGTCTGCTTCTCATTCAGCTAAAGCAAAGAAGCTAGAGCATAACATAAACATCTCTCGTGGGTTTTATTCACTCTTCGCTACTTGAAGCCTTTTGTCTATTTCTGAAAGATTTAACAGCTTTCAACACAAGGTCATAATGATATCAGTTCTCCAGATGACACAGAATGACTGAGTTGTGCATTTGGGTCCTGAGAATAAATTTCAGTGGATATTTCTCCTTCAAGGCTGCAGAGGCATAACTTAGCCTCGGGCAATGAGTTCTGGTTGCTGTCACCACAGAACTACAGGCAGGAGGCCAAAGTTATCTGGGCATCAGTATTCTCGGTTCTCTCTTTAATGTGCCACAAAATCCAGGATGGTCTCCAGGTCTTTCCAGACTGAGTGACTAATTTTGCTCTGGTCTCTCTTCCTTCTCTATCAGAAGTGAATCACAGCTTTGACCCTTCAACCAGTTCCTTTATAAAGGAGGAAATTCCATTGCTTTCTGCTCTCCCTATTATCACACCCTGTGGCTAACCTCAGTGAATTTGGACTCTACAATGAAGATTCACAGCAGGCTGCCTTCTGCTCAGAACCACAGCTCCAGCAGGGAGCCCTGCCCTGCCCAGACCTCTCAGGGATGGGAAAGCCAAGTGTACAAGAGCTCCCAGGGGAAGAAGGGCTGCAGCGAACAGCGTGGTTGCCACAGCATCACCTGAGCGCGCTACTAGCATGAAACCATCATGCACGCAAAACCTGCTCTTACATTCACAGGGGCTAATCTCAAACCAGAGTCAGGGAGTAGCTGCATGCCCAGAGCCGCTCCCTAAACATAATCATAGAGGCCAGGCAGGTTATTACCTCTGTGAGGATCAAGCGTTGATACTTCAACTTCAGTGTACTCCACATCAGCGCTCTCAAGGTCAGGTCCTGCCCCAAAAATATCAAGAAGATGTTTCTTTGTAGGACCGCATGCTTCATTTAAGCTGTGGGCCTGATCCTGCTGCCACTGAAATTAACGGACACAGTCCTCGTTGACTTTGATAGGTGCAGGATCAGGCCCTACGTACAGCAGACGTGAGTTACTCTGCTAAGGGTTGTAAGGTCAACCCATTCTGAAGGGTCACCCCAACCTGAAAGGCAGCAGAACAGCTCAAGCCAGATTTCTGAAACTGAAGGATGTGCAAATTGTGCCTAAAACTCTGAGTTTCGATTTAACATCTTCAAAAGTGGAGCAAGGAATTACCTGAGCTGCTCCCATACTCCTGCTCCAGCTCCTCCCTCCTGCATTTCTCTCCCTGCCTTTACTTTTAACTCCTTTTCTGTGGCTGTTATGGCAGGACACTTCCCTTTCTCTACTTTCCTCACATTTAAAGCCTTTAAGTCTGTCATGGCCTGTGTTAAAGGCTCTCACACTCAATTTCTGCTTTGCCAATAAGAAATTTCTGCACTTTTCTATTAATGTTGCCCATAGAACATCTACACCAGCAGCAACCCACCTTCCTCCTCATACTGCCTCTCTGCCACAAACCCACAGAAAGCCTGAAAACAATTAGACATCACATTTACTACGACTACTGGCTGACAAGTATTGGCCACCTGGGTACAACAGACACAAGAAACAGCTGTAGGTCTCTACTCTGTCCCCTCCTAAGGGTGGAGATAGTTTCCTGGGAAAGCTGGAAGGAACCACAACACCCATCTAGAGTAGCATCCTGCAGAATTGCTTGTGGATATTTTAGAACAGAAATTAGAGAAAGATCTAATCATTAGACCAGCAAAGTTTTGCAGAAGCTTTCCAACAGCATTGGTGAGAGAAGGAAAAAAAAAAAAAAAAGGCTAAACAAAACAAAATCAGTGTTTAAGGTAGCATATTGGTTCCTAACCAAGTTTAAATTACATGCTTCCTACAACAGCAGTGATTGTGAGCGATCGATACAGCTTTATGTTCCCAGGGTTCTGCTGTCTCCATGTTTTGCATGAGAATGTCTCTCTAGTTCTAATTTGACTTATTCAGGCCACAAAGGAATAAATACCATGCACCAACTATAAGCTCCTTCCTTCTGCTTGCTGAAGTAAAAGCTGTTGCCACACAAATGCAGAAGAGATACTGTTATTTTTAGAAGTATATGAATAACAGACTTGTTTTTCACATCTGGTAGAGAGACCTGCGATAGCCTAGCTGGTTTTAATGAAGCTGCCCAACCCACAGCAGGTGAGGACTGAACCCATTTGCTTCTGGCACACATACAGATCAGGCCAGAGCCCATTTAATCCAAAACAGGTAAGATACAATGGAAGAGGACAAGAATGAAGAAAGGACAGAGAAGTAAAAGCACCAGAATTCTGTAGAAATGATTCTTTTTTAAAAAAAAAAATCTGAATATTTCTTGTATAGAACTTAAAATTTTGAGTTTAACTTGTAAGTTTATGCCATCCTTCATTAGATGGCCTGGAATCCAGCACAAATAATTACACTTCTTTATGCAGCTGGCAAATGGGTCTTATCATTGCCATTTTGCAAGATAAGGAAACATAAGGAAAAAGAACTAAACTCAGCAGAAGAGTCTTCCCCATTATTGAAGAGAGTAAGGAAAGGACTGGACTCATCAAACCCTGACTGCTGCCACTGGAAAACCGTCGATCATAAAATAACTTCAAAACCTGTTGTTTAAGTATGAAATTACCTTTGCTATCATCTGTTGGTTTCATGTGATTTTCACTATCTTCAATGTAACCTGATCCTAAAATATTAAAGCAAAAGTTGAGCTGACAAAACAATTACTGTTGCAAATCAAATAATAGAGTTACACAGCTGTAACTCCTATCGCCATTATGTTTATTTACATATGAGAAATTCTACTTTTAGATTCACAACTAAGACTTCCATATAACACAGGTGGGAAGGATGTGACTTCTTAGATGATCAGCTAAGGAATACCCAAGGGGTAGCTTTGTTTATAGCAGGTGCTTTAAGCAACACGTCCACCTCTCTTTGTGGTGTGCACTGAGATCCTGGAGTGCCCAGACATGGTAAATTCACATCACTGCCCTGCGCCCGCATCACAGGACCATGTGCTACGACTCCAATTTCCTCTCTGAAATAGCTTTCTTACAGCTGTCTCAAAACTGTCAAAAACCAGAAAGTAATTTTATTTTACCATGACCTTTCTATCCGTATATTGCTAACTGATTGCCTGGTAGAAGCGTCAGAGCAGATTTAGAAACCAATCTTCCTATCAGACACACTCATTAAAAAAATGGACTAAGACAAAATGATAGAAAATACTTGGGGGAATGTTATTGGTATTCCTCTGTATTCCCAAAACACTGGGTCCTATCCAAACAGCAACCACGTCAGCCCAAAATTTTAAACAAATGTTTAATTAAGCCAGCTCAATGACAGTCTTACAGCCAAGTGTCCTACCTGAATAGTAGTCTCCATCATTGTGCTGTCTTGTCAGTTTTTCACTTGTCGAGTTTGTAGCCAAGGCAGAACTGAAAAGCAAACCAATAAAAGTTGATGTACTTATCCCAATCCAGTCAATAAAAACAACATGATGCTAAACAAACACCAGTCATTGTCTGTGCTGACTACCACATAAGCTTATCTATTGAAGATAAAGAGAATTTTGCCTTTGTCTTTAAGAAAAGCACAAACAAGCTTTAAGGCAAAAAAGTATTCCCTCTCTCATTACTCTTCTTTAAGACCTCTGTAGTTTTAATCCCATACCTAAATGCATTCAAATACAAGGCTGACATTCTTGTATTACTCTTAGCTGGGCTTTCTTTTCCTATTTTTAGAGTATTTCCTCATCCTGTTGTTTTGTTAGCAGGTGGTACATGAAGAACAGCCTTCTATTGTCTGCAGGTGTGTGCCATAATAAATTATATTCACACAGTGGAAGGCCCTCAGCCCTTTAAAAAGAAATACTTCACCATTATTATAAAACAAGGCATCTTACCCAGACATCTCCATGGATGGTCCTTTAGCTTGACAGAGAAAAAGAAAAAGCATCTATTAATAGATTGCACAAGAAAAATAATTTTAAAGTGAAAATGAAAACAAAAATATAGTGGTTATCGACCCAAGTCAGAATCATTTCTCTTGGCTATCACAAAATTAACTGCCTAGTGTCTTACATCCTGTTTATCATCCAGGTCTCTTAAATGTCTCTTTCACAGAGAACCTAAGATCCCAAACCACAGACTTCAGTTTGGTCAATCATAAGCAGTCTTGGGTATCCAGGTGCTCTAAATTTCCCCAAATATTTTGCAATGTAATGCATAGCACAGGATAAGACAGATTTACTTATTCTCTGAAAGAACAAGATCTGAAAGAATACATTAACGATAGAAGACAAATCCCTAAGTGAAATTGAAATACAGTCCCTCAATTACACCTGAGCTGGGACCCCAAATCAAATTGTCACAGCTCTATAAGGGATAAAAAAACTCCTTAGGCTTTGTCTGTGTCTACATTGCACAGGACTGAATTTCAGACCTAGGACTGCATCAGCACAGTGCAACTCTGGCCTGTTTCCAGTAACCTTTGCTTCACTATCACCTTCCCAGCACCAGTAGTTGGATGTTCCCTTTCTGCTCAACATACTCAGAAAGCTTCAGCACACTTGCAGCTTAATTTGGGCCACCTGGCACTTTGAGTAGATTTTTAGTTGTTTTAAGCTGTATTTAGTTATCTCCTGAAGCCTCAGCCCACAAGGTTTCCTTCCTGAAAGAAATGCAAGTTTCGTTGTCATACATTCGTCCCCAAACAAATAGAAGGGAATAATCCATTACCCTTTTTCTTCTTATACAAACACCACCAAGAAGTGAGAGTTACTGCTCCTGCGATAGGTAGGAGGACAAACGCAGCGATGATTCCTTTCTGCCAAGTTGCTAAGATGACTGGAAAGAAGAAAGACATGTTTAAAAGGGTCTGTACAGTGACAGGTCATCATTACCAACTTCTGCAGCTCCTGACCTTTCATTTTACTACAAACTGGCCTTCTTACACACTAGTGAGGAACTTGAAAGCTTGCAAGCTGACTAGTGAGTCTCTCCTTTGTGACCAAAAGCTCGATGCTTTTAGCTACCACCTGGCTCCTTTGGCTTTTGAGCATTCCTTAAACTTTCCTGTGTAAGTTAGACAATCTCTCATAAACAGTTCTCTCCGTTTAACTTCTGACAATGGTGGAACAAATACAAGTACAGGAGTTCTACTTAGTAACATCCCAGATAAAATGACCTCACTTGCCATGATGACGTATCATGCAGCTTATTAATCATAAAAGGTAACTTACTACTGATGGTTATTGGATGGCTTCTCACATCCACGTTAGCTCGATTAGAAGCCATGCAGTAGTATGTTCCCGTGTCCTGCTTGCTCATTCCTTTCTTGCGCCACAGCAGTCTGTCTGCATTTTCACTTCTTTCATACATAAGAACTTCCTGATCAGTTTTTCTAAAGAACTTGAAGTGGATTGGCCACGATCCTCCATTCACAGTGCAGAGAAAAGCAATATCACTGCCATCTTGCACTTGTCCATTAGGAAAGCTGCCCAAGCTGGCATTCTTGATGGGTACTACAGAGGAAGACACAAAGAAAACAAATATTAGCACTACTAGAAATAACCTTTATGATAAAATATCATATTGTAGAAATAGTTGCTTTGATGCTTAGTTAAACAGAGACTGAATGTGCAGTATTAATCTCACTATCAGACAGCATCCTCTAGTACATATATTACACTCACAAACAGAGATGGCACTGTAAAGAAACAAAACAAACATGGAATGAAACTCTACCCATTCAACTGAAGTCAGTCAGCCTGGCTCTACGATTGGAATCACTGTCACCAATTCCCTTACTTGTGGTCCCAAAGAACTACTTTTTTCCAATAGCTGTGACATCAGTACCAATGTCAACAACATGCACAGGATGCGCAGCTCCACTTATCTGTCACCACATCTCGTCAAACCACTACTAAAACTAAGTTTTTGACAACACCAGACTGATCAGCTCTGAGTAAGGTAAAGGTGATGCTGCTGAGCAGGCAAACCTTTTGAAGATGTTATACAGGCACATTATTCTATTATAATAAAAGGTCAATATCTAAAATTTGATGTTTCCTTCTGTAGATTAAGAATATTCTCAGGTCCTCCAGGAGCAGCAGCCACAATCAATGCTTTATTTCCAGGTTGGTAGGAGACTGTTGTTTCTGCTTACCTCATTCGCTACTTAAGATGAACCCCAACAAGGCAGTATCTGTCAACAAGAAGCCTGCAACTGTTAGGGATCTTCCTCTACTGCAGAAAGGCCAGTATGCCTCTTCAAACAGCTGCTCTGCTCTCTACGATTATTTATCTTAGATTTTCAACTTAAATTCAAGGTGTAATCTGTATCTTGGGTACAGGTTATCCAAGAAACTCCCTTAAAGCCTATAACAAAACCTATTGTTAACAAGTTCGTTCTCTGGGCACACAGGAAACTGCCTGTGATGGGGACAGAACGTCCAAATCAGCGACAGAAGTTTCTTAAGCCAAACCTTCAGAGCACTAGGATCTCACCCCAAAACTGTCACATGAAACCTCACTACCATCTGCTCTGAGCACACCAAACAAATCTACAGAAACAGGGAAGACTGGTTAAAAAATTCTACCAAGACAGGATGCTCCCTTAAACACACAATGACAGGGAAAACCACACACGTGTTTTAAGATTCATCAGTCCTGACACTAGTCTTACGTGGCCTACAATGAAACTATGCTTTGCCTTGGTTTCTTCATATCTGCAGAGCACACTTGGAAATCACAGCTTTTTCACTTGCACTGCCCTTCTTGGAGTACTCGCAGCGTATATCAGACGCATGATTTCTTCTGTGGATTTGCACTTCATCTTTTTAAAGCTTCAATTAACAACTTCCCTTACAGGCAGAGGAATTTTCCCTTTCTACTCCACACCTATTTGTAGATCAGAGACTCTGCTCACATACAGTAACTGTTAGTTGCTAATAAGGAGTAATAATACACTGACTTTCAGAGCTCCTTAGTAATTGCAGCTCCTGGTGTTGAACATACGTTCAGTACCCCTGAAAACTGTAACTAATAACAGAGATATTTAGAGGGATTATTAAAAGTGCAGATTTACATCGTTTAACAGGAGTCGAGCTAGTTCAATTATTTTACTGAGTAAAATAACATGCTAACTCCAATATCATTACGTATGCATTTAATCCAGTCCTGTGACAATCAAACATGAAGTAAATGGATCTGGCCCTGAAATTTTTAATCTGTAATTGTAAATATTTCACATCCATTTTGCTTAGTCCATAATCTGCTGCTACAGTTTCAAAAATCAAAATACGACATGAGACAAAAAGAAGAATTAAACAGACTTACCTATTACTGTGACGTTTAGAATATTGCTGGTTTTCATACCACTGGAGTGATTGTTTCTAGCTTCACATTTGTATCCTTTTCTGTCATTTTGTTTAACATTTTCATCCAAGAACGTAGCGTATGTGCCATTAACTACTGTTTCCTTAACTTCATTTCCTTTGTAGAATCTGAATGTTATTGGTGGTGTTCCTGTCACTGAATGACAGATCAACCGTAGAGGCTCACCTACCACCACCTCTGGTAAACCACTGACAACAGAAAGAGTTGGCTTGGAGACTGGAGCTAAAAGGGAAATGAAAGAAAAAAGCGTAGCAAATTACACTGCATAATATTCTTTTGTAGAAAACATATAAACTTTTGATAGGAATAGTTGGACTTGATGATCTGATGGGTCTTTTCCAACCTGGTAATTCTATGATTCTATACAATATTTAGCTAGTTTGAGCACACAGCCTATATGGGGAAGCTCTTCCTCAGTGATAGAATGGAAGCAGGAGGTGACGAACAAAACAGAAGCCTAGATCATAGAATACATGCATCTCTGAGGACCATAGATGGAGGTGGCCCCCATTCTCCTCCCTGTACTAAGCCTCTGTATCAACTCACCATAAACGTTTATCCTTACAGGTTTGCTCTCCTTGACTATTCCTTTTACTTCAGCTTTACAGCTATAGGATCCAGTATCGTTCGCATTAACTCTCATTGTTAAGTTTCTAGACTTCTTCAACCAGACGTCTCCATTTAAATTTTTCCGCAAAATAGAGAAGTTGGCTTTCTGAAAATCACTGATGCTGCAACTTAGAGTTAACACTTTATTTTCATCCAGGTTACTCGCAGAAGTAGTCAATATTGGCTTGGGGAATAACTCTGCAAGATAAAAGGAGAAAGAAATAATTCAAATTGAGCCTAAAACAATATGATCACCTATCCCAAAGTATATGGAATGAAGCATGTATGGAAAGCTTACAGTCGAGGAAAAAAAAACCCAAACATTTTATTTCAACATAATAATATGTTCAGGGAAAACAGAAGCTTAGCATTCACTTGAAACCATTTCTCATAAGTCTCAGTTGAAAGTATTATTTTAGTTGGAAAGTACTGACAGGCAAAAATCAGAAACTGAAATCTAAATCTAAACAGCCATTACCTTAGGGAGAATTTACATTTGCATCTGGAGGTTATGCTTGGATCTCAAGTTAGGTCAAATTTAAATATTAATCCATTGATTAAAATCTAAGATGAGCAGAGGTGTTACCTGACACAAAAACATTCAGTTGGGTGCTTTTCGATGCTCTCCCTTGCTCCACCTTACACAGGTATTCACCACTGTCCTCTAGAGTAGCTACTGTAGTGTATTTCAAAACTTTCTCATCTCGTACACTGTTCAGTATGGTTCTGTTTTTCTGGAGTATGATCTCAATATCACGCATTCGGGCTACAACAGTTGAGCATTCAAACTGTATTCTGTCTCCTTCTGTGATATTATTTGAGGGCTTGGCAATCAGAGTAGGCTTTATAAATGGTTCTACAAGAGAATACATATAAACTCATGACCCAGCTTGTTAATTGTAGCAAGCAAATGAATGTAAAAAGAAAAGCTAGACAACTTACCCCTGACTGTAACAACTGTATTGTTGCTGTGTTCTGAGTTTTCCTCTTCAGATTTTACATATCTCCTACCAAAGCAATCAAATTGTAAAATGTTATCTCCCTCTTCAACAGAAAATTCTGCTACAGAATAGTTTTTGTCTGACCCTGGTACAAGTTTTATTTCAGGTTTTGAATTCGTATTCATCTTCATCTTCCGGAAAATGAAAAATAACGGAGGTACTTCTTCTGGCAGCTCACAACGTAATTTCACAACTTCACCCTCTAAAACATCTTCTTTCTCAGCAGTCAGGATTGGCTTTGTCATTCCTTAGAACAGAAAACAAGACGTAGAACATTGCATAATACTGAAATAAACACTCTCTGATTGTTATGGTAGTGATCTATGCTAGTTAACAGACGCAAATAATCTGTAAGAATTGAGCTTTTGAGGACAGTCCCTTTGGTGTGTGGGTGCAGGCCAAGGCACCTTCAGAAGAACAATACGCCCTCTAACAGGGTAATATAATCTTGTTGCAATGTGTGAAGTATGAAACTTGCTGTTGCAAAGGTAAGATCACTCCGTCCTCAATGTTTCCTATTGCCACTCAGTAATGAGCAGGTGAAGAAATTCAATGGCATCCTAGCTTCTGTACCTTGAGATTCAGGCCCCCGATGAAAAATTATAGACCCTCTACAACCCTGTAACTATTTAATGCTGAATAAATTCTTACTAAATTGCTTTTCCAAAGGGAAAAATGGCACTTGAAGTCAACACCACATGGCTAGAAAGAGAATAGATGGAGGTGGCCCCCGTTTTTATAAAGAGATGAAAGAATAAGACTGGTGTAACAGTGTCCACAACAGTCCACAGCTGATAACAGCTCTGGCAATAGCTACCACAAGGTAAGAATCTCTACATTATTTCCAGTTTTCCAGTGATCCACCTGACCCCCATCACGTTTGTGATCTATAGGCACAGGCTTTCACAAATAATAGTCTCTCCAGTCTTAGGAGCAGAGACTCGGGACAGAGGGGACAGTGGCATGGGGGGCACAGGCTGTATCCCTGACTATGACTGATCTGCCATGTAGCCTTGGGGCTGCAATTTCCTTTCTGAGCCTCAATAGGATTTATTTAGCACTCAACTTTTACAAAGTACGGTGATGTCTATGGATAAAACACACTTTATGAGATATCCTGTTTAGCGCTGACTACTATTACCATCTTGGAAGGTTGTTCTCTTTTTGTATCTTAGAAAATTGCTGCGTTGGAAGGAATACTCACCCCTTACCCAAACATGTGAGGATTTACTAGTCTTTGTCTTTCCACCTGCTTCCACAGTGCATTCATAGTCTCCTGTATCTGAAGATCTAGCCATAGCTATTTCATAGCGTGCTTCTTCTTTGTCTGATACAGTCATGAACACAGGTTTGCCATCCTTTAAAATTGTAAAATTATGCTTCAGCTGGAAATCAGTACTTTTGCTAATATCAGCATGGCAGACAACCGCCATAGGAGCTCCATTCTTTACATCAGCAGATGGCTGAACCTTGAGTTCAACTGTGTTGAAAGTGAAAACTTGATGGGAAAAAAAATACAGAGTTATATTTATTTTCAATTAATCCAACATAATACTGTTATCTCAAGTTGGTACATGGTAATCACAAAACTTATTTCCTTGTGCCCTAGTAGCAGGTATCACAATTTTTGTGGTCAAACCTCACAGATCTTGACAGCAGCGGCACTTTACTTTCCACCACACAGACAGACTAGAGGCAACTGCTGATTGTCATAGTGCACACTGTCCATCTGCTCAGTCTGTGCCTGTGGGCACTGAGAGAAACATTGAACTGGTGATATTCATGGCCAAATCTATTAAATTCCCTAGAAGACACAGAGGACTCTAGAATAAGTTTGCAGCTACATCTTGGTTTTCCTTATTTCTCGTGCTCTGTTGTCTCCAACTCCAAGTATAAGGAGAGGTGAACAATCTTTTGTGTTTATACTTGTCTAAATAAACTGAAAAATGGCAGTAAAACCCTCCTTAGAGTTGTATTAAACCTCAATCCAACTCATCCCTAGGCAATTAATAGAAATCCCTTGACTTATCCCAGTACCTTTTATCCACAAGTAAGGTTAGGGTCATTCAGCAAATTCCACCCTAAACACATAATTCACAAGCCCAGGAGAATATTAATTCTCAAATCTCTGGTTTAGAACAACTAGAGCCTGAGAAGACATTTGGATTCAAGATCTGCAAACATATTCATGCCTCACTTTACATCGCTGGCAGTCCAGGAATCGTACTCTCGAGTCCTTAGTAATCACACATGGAGTAATACAAACACAGAATGATACGCAGAAGCAATGCCTTCAATTAATTTAAAATGTAGATACGCTAGCCCTTGAAAAAATATACTGAATACAATATTCCTATTTAAAAAACCCCAAAAGCCAGACAACAAAATTTGCACTTTAAGTAATAAAGCGTATAACAGCGTTAATCTGCACACAGTGCTTCTGTGTTTACAACCACAGCAGAGATAAATAGTTTGTAACTTAAAATTTTATCATTCTTAGAATCCTGCTGTAATTAATATTCTTATTCACACAGCTAGATGAACAAGTATAGAGTAAGATTTATGAGTTCATTCACTTTCCCTTCCTTTAGGATGTGCAGCTTTTGCGTATGACAACTTACCCCAGGATTTGTATTAGAAATTTGCTACTAGAAAAGGAAAACTTTCCTGCATCTAGGAAGTCCTTTGCCATGTACACTTACCAGTTATTTATTATCTTCCTTGCTAGAGAGAATTTTGGGCATAAAACCAATACAAAAATTGTTTGTTGAGGGTTTTTTTTTTTGTTCGTGAATAGCCTACATGACAACTAGAAGGAAACGTTTCCACTGACGAAAAAAGGAAGCATGCGGAGTGTACGTGCTGGTAGTCAGCAAGATAAAATAAAAACTAAATGCAGTCCTCTCAGAATCTAAGTTCTGCACTCTGCTCAGACCTTTTCTTTTGCAAGAAAAAGAGTGAGTACCCATAACTTATATTCTATAATTTTATCCTATGTCCTTGCTTGTGGGAATGAGAGGGTTATTTTAAAGACCAAACCAAAAATTCTAGTAATCAAATTTCCTCTCTCATCTCTTCTCTTTTATGCCTCAGTAAAGCAAATTACTCTAGGAAACATTCCATTAAAACATTTATTAAGGTATGAGCAGCACATCTCTCACTTAAATCCTATCATTACCTACCTCTCTTCTGAGCATAAAGTTCCGAACCTGGAAAAAATGAAAAGAGATGTTATTTTCAAAGCCTGCAGACTGAGAAACAGTAATGGGAAGCAATAAAAAGCCCAAATAAAACCCAAACAAACCATAAACACCCGCACCCACATAGGTATCTAGTTATCAAACTTACACTGCAAGAAAATCACCAGAAGAGCAAGATACATCTCGTTCCTGAAGAACAGATACTTAATTCCAAAATAAAACAATATTCATCATCGGAGGTGATGCTTCCAGGTACCAAAACCAGGTTATGGGGTTTTTTTTCTGTCGTTGTTTTATGGAAATATATAAAACTTTGCCATTAAAATCTGTTTTCCCAGATCTTCAACAGAGACTGGCTAGATCAAGTAATCGTTCCCATTACTGGAAACTGGAAATGGCAAACAATGAGAATCTATCTGCTGCTCCCAGGCAGATTACTGTTCAGGAAGTGACTGGACTTTTCCTGAGGGCGCCACCAAAAGCATTTGCTTTGTTTAATTTCTTAAGGTGTATTAAAAAAACAAGAAGTTCCAATGACATTTGTCCTGCAGTTCCTGACAATATGGGTATTTTTAAGTCACAATTAACCATTTACGAACACAGATTACCTTTGCTATTTGACCCCAGCAGATACGTGCGCAAATTTATTCCCATCACCTTGACACAGAGAACTGTCTCAGATAATGCATATATATAATTACTCAATTTTCCCCTTTATCTCCCTTTCTAGGTCTCTCACCTTTGCTGTGGCAAAGAGCAGCTTCAGTGTAGGGTGCACAAGTAATTCAAATTTTCACAGAAACCATGGCTACTGTGGTATTAGATTTGAATATCGACACACAAGGACCTCTCACACTACCACCACGTAGCAAAAACACAGAACTGCACAGAATTTTGTCTTATGTTTTATATTTTATTTTAAACAGGCTGAGAGAGTTGGGGTTGTTCAGCCTGGAGAAGAGAAGGCTCTGAGGAGACTTTATAGTGACCTTCCAGTACCTGAGGGGGCTATGAGAAAGCTGAGGAGGGACTGTTCACAAAGGCTTGTGCTGATAGAACAAAGAGCAATGGGTGCATATGGGGGAGGGGAAGATTTAGACTGGACATAAGGAGGAATTTCTTTACCATAAGAGAGGTGAGACACGGCACAGGTTGCTGCCACATCCCTACAGGTGTTCAAGGCCAGGTTGGATGGGGCTTGGAGCCCCTGGTCCAGTTGCAAAGCACTCTACTTGAGAATTCTGCCCTTGATTCCCACTCATGTAAACGTCTTCCTGAGATACAGTGAGGAACTGATGTAAAATTCAGAATTACTCAACTTCCTTTAACAAAATGGAGTTTTTTTCTGATTACGGGTGAAAGCCTTAGGAAAGAAAAAACCCTAAAGAAAGCCTTAACGCAAGTAAATCAGTAGCTATCAGCTTTGATTTAGGTGGCATTGTTCTGAAGAAGATTAGTGGTGAAGAAAAGTAAAATGTAATCATTCTCCAAAAAAATCTCATTACCATAAGCGGTTTGTTGATATTCAGATGGGAGGGGTTGGGAGAGATAGGCAGAATAAGGAAACTAAGAGGATTACAGAGATACTGCCCTGTCCCTGTCTCTCCTTTTCTTACATTGATACTATCATTTTTGTATGAATGTGCTTTCAATTGTGAATAATCTGACACTGCAGAAGTGGCAGATTTAGGCATTAATTTAATTTTTCCAGAGAAAATTTACTCCATAACTTTTATGAATTCAACGTTTAGTACCTTCCAGTTGTTCAGGATATTCCTTTCTCAGTTTATCAGCCGACTTTTAAGTCAGACTTAAATTATTCCACTTGAGCCTTAAACTGACCCATGTTATAGGCTTGACAAGTGAGTTGAAATCATGACCTTCAAAAAGTGTTTCTCAAGTTGTGCATCTCAGAACTTCGTATGCAGTGATTTAGTTAACACTTGAAAATCAAGTGCTCAACTCTTAATCCTTTTGATCTTTCCTTTATGACAGAGTCAATGCTTTCCTTTAGTTCCAGCAAACACAATAGTAAATACAGTTACAGAGATCTACAAATTAGACATATGATTCTTAGAAGCTTCAGTGTTTCTATGAAACCACTTCCTTTTTTTTTTTTTTTTTTTTTTCCCTCCTGGGTCAATGAAAACTGTTATTTTTCTTAAAAATCCAATATCTTAAAGCTATGGATGTACTTTAATGCTGGTACTACACACCTAAGCATGATGTTTTGCAAAAGGAAGGAAGAGGTAAACACTCATCTTCCTAACAACATATTAGCAATATGAACAAGCATCCATGAAGCTGTTTTGCTGAGAGGGAACACAGAATGGCACAATAACCATAGCAATTAATGACTAAGAAGTAAGCTGGTTAAGCAGCAATAATATTTGTCCTGCTTAATCCAGTGTGTTTCAAATCCACCACCAACAAAACACCAATGGCTGGTGGCCAACAATGGTCTCCAGAGCCAGGTAAAGGAAAAGGAGGAGGACACGTGGCAGGTGGAGAACAAAGGTAAATCAACCTTTGCTACTGATAACAAAAAGTAGGAAGGAAGGAGATTTTCCCCTTCCCCTTTAAAAGAATTCAGTAGGACACACAAAGCCCAGCAAAACCACACCAGTCTTTCCCACGGAGGGGACAAAGGCTCTCGTAGAGGGAAGGAGAAAGTGTGTGCAGGTTGATCCCCTTCAGAGTGAGCCGGGATGGTTGATCTCAGAAAAAGGCTAGTTTCAAACTGAGGTGGAAAGGCCAGCTTTGAGGATGAACTAGGTCAGGAGTAAAGTTTAATGGTGCCAAACCCCCAGATTGTAGTGAGATGTCACTGCCAAGCAAAGGATGTTCCATAAGACCTCACAGGCCGATTAGACTGTCACGTTCTTAATAAATCCTCAGCATTGTCCCACAGAGAAAAATCTAGCTGATACTGACCAAAAGTAAACTCAACTGCAGGAACTTAAGCCAAAATACCATGAAACTTGGGAGAAAAGTTTTCCAAACAGAAAAGAACAGCTTGAGACTCTCTTCCATTGTTAAACCGAAAATCAGATTGACTTAAAGAATTTTAACTTAAAAGCCCCCATGCCAGTAGTACAGCAGCATAATTTCATAGCAGTTACCTTATTGTAATATCTTAAGACAAGTTATTCTGAAATATATAACATCAGACAGTTATTCTAATATGCAACACACCTTCAGAAGGAGCAGAATTGTCACTATAATCTGATACAATGCCCTTTGAAACCTATGAGAATCATTAAGTTTACCCTACAGCCCTATGAATCGGACTCTAAAGTATCAAAGCTGTGCTTATCGGGGAATTCATGACCTTTGTTTCTCCTGGATGGGTCCCCTTCTACTTGCTTACACGTGACATTTCCTAATAGACATCAACTTTGTCATTTGAACAGAGCTTTGCCTAAAATAAGATGCAAAGGCTCTTTTCCTGACTAAAGGCAAAATGCTGACTAGGATTTTCAGGTTTTTCCCTCTGTAAATACAATGTCCCAGCCAGTCCTTTATGACAGGAAAGGAAGCTCGGAGTTCACGCCACATCTCAGCTGTTTGTTTTCATTTGCTCTCCAGCTGGCTGGCATGACAGTAAAGAGCACACTGCCGTGCCGATCCTTAGAACATCTTACTTCCTCACACACGCCAATACCAGCAAACCGTCTGGAGCCCCTCAACTTCATCTCCTGCTCTAAACCTTCCAGCTCCTGATGGGAATTTCACTTTCTTGAGTAAAGAAGTCTCTACGTGTGTTGCCTTCAAGTTCTGTCTCATTGATCGACTAACAAGACATTTCTCTTCACAACACTCCTGGATGTTCAGATCGTGTCCCTGATAACAAAGGCTCCACATAAGTTCTTGTATCTGATTTTAAAAGCAGCTCATTGCTATAGATGTGTTCCTACAAGTGATCAGGTTTGACAAAATATTATTTTAAAATTTATAAAAATTCAGAGATCTGTTTCCATCTCTACTGGTGTCAACACCAGCTTTCCAGTTACTAAATCAAGAACAGAAAAGCAGCTCTGATTTCTAACCCCTCATACATATAATCATTTAATTGTTTTGGTTCCTTGAAACTGTAAATTATTTTGCTTAATGATCGCTCTCTGTTTCAGGATGCTATAGCAAAGTATAACCAACATAGTTGCTGTCACAAGTCTAAACAAATCCCTGGGGAACTGGGAATGAACTGAATTTGTTCTACAAATATTCTTGGGGTATATTGTCCTCTCTTGCATGTGGGACAGTTGCACTATCTTTATTTTAAAAGTGTGTCTTTATACCTCCCTGCAGAAGAATAAAAAATTAATTTTATCTCTGGCTTTTGATATTTACAAAAGAACACTAAAGTAATTAACAGGTTGGGATTTTGGTTTTTTTGGTTTTTTGGGGTTTTTTTTTCAGCTGTCTGGAATTTCTACAACACAAGAAACTCCAGATGGCTGAAAGCTTGTGCTTCTCAGAATAAATTGCATTTCACAATGGCACCATCTACTGGGAGATGATCACTGCAGCCAAGCACAAGATGGTCACACAGCAAATCACACTATGTGTAGTTCCTCACTTCTCTCTGAGAATAATTTGCAGTTCACTGAAAACCATTCACTATGTTAAAATTCTCATTCGTAACCTGAGGATCACTGCAAGAAACGTAAGCATACCTTCAATACATGTATAGAAAACACCCTTTCCTCTTCTGCTTGTCCTCTAGAAAAAACATTTTTTTACAATCAAATACCAAGTAGTTAAAGCAAACAGCAGACTTGGCACCACAGACATTTAGAGTAGGAGTGAAAAATACGGTATTCTGTGCCATTCTAGCTATATCAGTGAAACATTTTGCAGACAAAACAGAAGCACTTCATTTGATTCAGCCTCAGACATAACTATCAGTATATGATGATTTCTAGCAAGCCTTCTGTAGGCATCTACTGTAGCAGATGCTCTCCCAGAACGGAGGAGCTCTCACGATGAGAAACTGGGACTGGGGATAACTTTCATAATTCCACTGAAACACTCACATTTCCTTGGAAGTCTGGGATAGGACAGACAGAGCGTGAAGCCCTCACAGTCTAACTGTGGAATGCTGTCTCGTACTGTTTTCTTTCTCAAGCCAAAGAACTGACATTGTGAATGAATGTTCAGTTTTGCTTTTGTTCTCCGTGACAGAATATTGTCACAGCACCAAGAGGTGCATACCTCCCTTTCAGATTTTCTAATTTACTTGTTTTGGCTTGATGACTTCTGGTCACAGCTTTTTGTTAAGTTTATTCAGTTCTTCCTACACGTAGAACCCCAATAATTCCACACAGGAAATTTGTAAATCTCATAAAAAGGGAACTCTAAGCTTGTGCAATATCTTGCTGATGTTATGGCACTCTATGCATACACACTGAACTAATCAACATCATTAGTCCAAAGTCAAGAGCCAGCTCTGCCAGAAAAACAATCAACATGGAAGTAAACTTTGCTTACTAGTATCCCAGGTGCTCTTTAAGAGACTTAGGATCTAGTTAGTATTCAAAGTTAAAGTTAGTATTCAAAACCTCACAGAGAGGTATTGCCAAGGGCTAAATTTGCCTTTTTTTTCCCCTTGTTTCACACTGACAATATGGTAAAGTGGATGCCATATGGACAACATGGATGTTGTTCTCCTTGCTAAAGGGCAAAACAAGACAGCAACATTTTGTCTCGGAGGAATACTACAGGACTTAATGAAGCTCATTCCCTTAATTCTGGGACACTTCCAGCACATGTAGAAAAATACTGCCTTAAAGCCCTTTACAAAGCTGCCATGAAGATGCTTTCCGCCTGTTGAATACTCATCACAATTATATTTACATAAAACAGCAGAAACTAAAAGCAGTATTCTGAGAGCAGTGCTTGAGAATGATAGTGCCTCACGGGCACCCACAGCTCCCGGGCGCACACACCGTCTGCTGCGTTATGCTTCACCAACACTTGGTACATCCAGTCCTTTGGATCACGCTTTAACAAAATTCTAGTACATCCAGTCCTTCTTCATCCTATAGGACTGAGTAGACAAGTAAACTTTTTTGGAAGCTTCTCTATATCAACCTAACTTAATCATTTAAGTTATCAACTTCATTTGAAGTCTAATTTTCTGACCAGTTCTTACTCACTAGTGGTGCTCTAGAGATCGAAGCCAGGTTTTTACACAAACTTCATCTGTAAACCTCAGCTACCAAGTCCTATCATAACAGTTCAAAAATCTTTACACACTCTCTAGACATTCTCCAGTAGCTTTATATCCTCTTTATCCCGTGTTGCCCCAAACCACACCAGTGCTGAAGGTGGGGACACACCAGTGAGGAGCAGAGCAGGACAATGCCCTCGCCCAGCAGGCGATGCTGCTCTGGCTGCACCCCAGGACACAGTTGCGCCCTTGGCTGCCAGGGTGCTCTGTTGGATCATGTTCAAATGACACAAATAATCAGCTTCCTTGAAAAATGTAAAGCATTCAGCTCCAGGAGAGCTGAGGTCAGCGGGTCCTTGGCAGCTTGGGTAGAATCATAGAATCGTTTGCCCACCACTAAATCAGATCCCAGAGCATCTCACCCACTCATCTTTTAAACGCCTACAGGGTAGTGACTGAACCACTTCCCTGTGCAGCCTCTGCCAGGGCCTGATAAACCTTCCAGTGAAGAATTTTTTCCTCATATCTAATCTGAACCTCCTCTGACGTAACCTGAGGCCATTTCCTCTCATCCTATCTCTTGTTAGGTGGGAGAAGAGACCAGCACCTACCTCACTACAATCTCCTTTGAGGGCTCTGCAGAGAGCCATGAGGTCTCCCCCTCAGCCTCCTCCAGACTAAACAGCCCCAGGTCCCTCAACTACTGCCATAACCCCTGCACTCCAGACCCTTCCTGAGCTCCGCTCTCCTTCTCCACACACGTTCCAGCCCCTCAATGTCTTTCTTGTGGGGCTCCAAACTGAACCCAGGATTCAATGTGCAGCCAAGTACAGGGGGGACATTCCCCTCCCTGGTCCTGCTGGCCACCCCATGGCTGATCCAAGCCAGGATGCTCACATCCTTCGTCTCCATCACCTGCCCACCAGTGTCTTAAAGACTTTTCGTGTGCTTTTCCAACAAAACACAGTCTCCCACAACAGGAAAATGCACTAATGCTCCCAGTTCTCCTCCTGGCAGCTGCATTTTCACACATGCTTCCTGCCAGCTGCAAAAAAAAAAAAAAAGAAAAAAAAAATTCCAGTCTTGTGGTTAGATGTCAGCATTTCCACATAAGAAACATATGCAAGGGCAGGGTGGAGATTATCTTAAAGAAATTAAAACAAAAAGAGTAAGAAAAAAACAAGGAGGAAGGAAGTTGCCCACAAATTTCTGTAAGGAAATTGCGCAATACTTCAGCAAACCAGGCTTTGGGAGGGATTTTGTATCACACAGGAGAAAAGGACAGTCTGCAGGACCTTACCTTGTTACCTTTAAAAGCTGGAGACAAAGAAATAAGACAAAGAACACAACCACACTTTTAAGGCATTCTTTGTTCCATGCAACAGGACCTGGAGAGCTAAAGATTACATTTACTTTGCCCAGAGAATGGCATCTACTCACTATAGCTGTGAATTACCAATTACGTGTTCAAATTAGTCATCAAACTGGGTTCTGCAGTGGTGTTGAGTTCAAGGCCATGATGAGACTTGTACTTTCTAGTAGATCTCACTTCCTCACAATTTAAGACTTGAAATTTGACCACAACACTTCCCTGGCTAGCTATAAATATTTATTAGCACCTTGAAACAATTTTTTTAATTATATCGCTGCTAAAAGTCCCCAGTACCACATACTCTTAGTCTCAGCCATATGATCACTGGCACTATCTCTAGCCAATGAGTGACCGTTCGATATGAATCAGTGACCTTCCTTTCTAAAAACAGTGCAGGAAGAAGTATATACAATCTTGTACACAACATGGCAGCACCGTCTACCACGCAGCTCTCTCACATGGAGAATCGCTAATTATGTCAGCTACATCCTAGAACAACTTCATGTGACATTTAGCTGTATCCCAAACTGCTGTTCCTCACTCCACAGCTTGTTCTTCTGCCCACTCCTCTGTCTGCCACAGCCTAAATGTTAAGTGGAAAATGACAAAAGTCTTTACACAAACATCAGTAAAGATCAGCGCTGTTGCCATATTTAGGACTTCCTCAACTCCTAGAGCCACTCCTCAAAGACCTCGTTAGTGTAACTTCACCAGCTGTCTTGCTCAGTATCAAGAAAATGTTTCCTCTCTCAGTTCTGCTGGTTTCCTACCGTAAGCCAAGGACTTACTTCTTGCATATTACAAATCTTTCTAAACAAGAACCATTGTTCCCTGTCTGAACACGCTTTCTTTTCTCCTCTTAGTCCAAGTGTCTCAGCAGATTCAGAAAAATACTGCAAATGGAAAAGGTATGTTCTCTTTTTTTTTTTTTTATTTTGGGATATGTATTGAAATCAACTGCTAACAAAAAAACAGGGGAGGATTTAAAAATGTCCAAAACCTACTTGTAAAATTAAATCTGTCTGTGCAGAGAGGCAGTTTACAAGTTTGTATGCGAAATTATTTGCTGACTGTACTGACTTGTATGCAGTCAAAATTGCTTTAAGTTGTTAAAATGTATTTTCCCCCCACCATGAGTGTCATAGTTTACCTGTAACGACTCGTTTGTTACCACTTTCTAGGAAAAGACATTACAAGTTTTTAATACAAATTTCTTTGTATAATCTCATAAAAGCCAACTAATTTGATAAACCACCAAGACTCATGCTGCCACTATTCAAAAGTTCAGTCTACTTACACAAAGTTAATTCTGGCTGTTTAAACACAGCCACAAATACTGCTTTTTCTTTCAATTTCATTCACTAACTCTCAATTACTACCCTATAATGTTCATATATATATATTTTATACTTTTAGTATTTTCATTGCTACTGCAGTTCAGAAGTGGTTTTATTGGTTCACTTGGATACATCTGCTGGTTTTTTGTGTATATACTGTCTTTTATATCAAGACAAGTGTTTTTCACAATGCGTTTGAATCTGATTTTGAAAAATACAAAGTTGCATTAACTGCTAAAGGAGGCAGAAAAAACCCATAACCTCCTATTCCAACAGAAATAAGGATATCCTGGTCCTCAACATATTTTAGGAGAAAAAAGTGAGAGTTTTTGGATGATAGGTGCAGTGAACTCACTCAGAAGTTTCTTCTTTCCAGGGATGCTGTCAAACCCCAAGCTCGTACCTGTTTCGGGGACATTGAATGTAATGATGAACCAGAACGTGACCCTCTCGTGCCGCACAGACTCTGGATCTCCACCTGTCAGATACACACTGTTTAAACACGATCAGAAGGTAGCCACTGTAAATAGCACAGACCTGACCCCAGGTTTCTTTAAGTTGACTATCAGCTCTGCCAGTGACATGGGTGGATACAAATGCAAAGCTGAGGATAACAGCTCCAGAGGCGGAAAATACAGCAACAGCCTCACCTTCACCCTTCTAGGTATGTCTTGCTGCGAACCTTCCCAGAACATTTTATTTTGGGGGCGCATAGCCCTGAAATGTACCTGCACAGCAGCAGGAGTCAGGGTTTCATTTGCAATAGGTACTGTTTGAGGCTGCTGTGAGTGCCTGCTTTGATTGTGGAGCTGAGCTCTACTGCAAACACCTGTTGTTACCTTAGGAGTTGGCATCGCTATTCTGATTTGGTTCACCAAGCCCTCCCCATCCCTGATGCCCACCTCATTTCCCAGGGTTGCGACTTAACTCCGAGTCCGGCTTTGGAGCTTGTCCTGTGAGCAGTGACACAGCCTTTTCAGTTTTCTTTTTTTACAGAACCAATTTCTAAACCGCTGCTGAGCTCACCCACCTCTCAAGCGAAGAAAGGGCAGAACGTGACCCTGTCTTGTCTCTCAGAGAACGGCTCTCTTCCCATCACATACATCTTCTTCAAGGAAAGACGAACCATCTCTCCCCCAATGAAGATGCAGAAGAGGGAAGCAGCTGTGATTTTTCGGCTTATCAATTCCTCTAGTGACTTTGGAACCTATAAATGCAAAGCTGAAAATAGCTTTCGCAATAATACAAAATACAGCAACAGCTTCAACTTTACGCTGGCAGGTAGGCACACGTGGAACAGATTCTCACTGTCAATAAACAGGGACCACACAAAATTCAAATGTTGTAATGACTCAAGGTTTTTAGCCAGAAATGTTGTTCCTGCAATGTAATAGTCAAAATATACTTTTTAACAATTAAAAATATAATTTAAGTTTTGAAAATTAATGCAAAAAGTCAGGATTCCATGCAGCCTAGACAGTAACAAAAGTGACCATGAAGGAGAACTGTAAACAATTCACTTTTACACAATTCCCTGGTGAATGAGGGAGCCTAATGGGAGCAGCTCCCTTCCTCCTGCTGCGCTTGGTCCTAAGTAGTTACATCAACCACAGTTAATCCAAAACCTGAAAGAAATGTAAACATTTGATTTGAATTTACAGAACATACCTAGATTATAAAAAAAAAAAAAAAAAACCAAACGTATTTCACGGCATAAACCCCTCCTTTTTTCTTTTTGGCAGAAGAGAGAAACCATTCTCAACCCCTGATCATTTCCCTTGGGCTGATCTTGCTGCTGCTCATAATAGGACTCGCTCTGGCAATTCATTTTTTCGTAATTCCTTCATATAAAGCAAGTGAGTTATTGGAATGTCTGTTTCATTTTCCAGAGGTGCTCATTTGTATTGTCAACACATTTTAGTCTCTTAACAAGCAAGGGTAACTTAAGAAGACATTGACAGGGCAAAAATCTCTAAGCTGTTTTCGCAGCTCTGGGGTGGGAGAAGCAAAGCGACATCTAATTTAATCCACATCAATGTTGGAACAAATTGGACTTCATTGTTCTTAGTAAAGAAAGGACATTCTATTAAAAATGCCCTTGGTTATGGAACAATTTTTATCACAAAAATAACATTATCTGAGATCTCCAAGTATAATAAAAAATATAATGGAGCAGCTTATTTCTCTCTAAGAAATACTGACACACGAACATAAGCATCTCATCGTTTTTCTTTTACTATTTGCAGAAAAATTTAATTCTACTAGGACCTCAACTGGCCTTCCTTTAACAATGAATGCTGAAGACCCTGAAAACGATGTCATATATGCAGAGATTGGTAAATTCATGTTACTCCCTATGCTTTAAAATTACTTGTGGGAGTTTGGTTGAAGAATGCTGCTATTTTTGTAGCCAGTATGGGTAAATTTATTCAAGTACTGCAACAACAGGGGCAGGGGACACTCAGTACCACACTGTAGGTGGGCAAATGCTGCTGCTGGTCATGCCTGGCATCATTTGAAGTCCCTCAGGATCTGTATTTGGCACTACCTGACAGCCATGCAGCCAAAACACCAACTGGATAATGAAGTTCTATACAAAAATCTATTGTAAGCAGAAGTAATGTCATAGAATCATAGAATAACCAGGTTGGAAGAGACCCACCAGATCATCAAATCCAACCAATGAAGAATTGCATTTGCCAACAGATGGTGAGGATTGAAATAGCCATTCCAGAGGAAATTAAAAGACAGTAAGGGGATCACTGGTGCAATGCCCATTTACAAAGAGACAAAAGTGGGCTAAACACAAGTTGTAGCAAAAGAAAATTTCAGTAGGTCCAGCATTCTGTTCAAAATTGCTCAGTACACAATAGTTCTACATTCCATCTTCCTTAACTTTGTCAAGAGCCAGTCGGTACAAACCGAAATGATAAAATAATGCTGGACAATAAAGCAACTCACCTACATTCAGACATTGCACTGCTTCATTTGCAGAAAATACACAATGAGGAAGATATTACACACAAGCCAGGCTGCAATTATCTTGCAGTTGGCTACATTTGCCTTGTATGTGAAAGCTGGTATTTTCAAGGGAAAAAGAAACCCCCAAACCAAGAGCAAAGAAGGTATTAAGCTTCCTGTTGCTAAATGCGAAAAGGGGGATTGTTCCCTCTGATCAAATTCGCTTTCCTGTTCACCAGAACAGGAGAGGTAGAACCACAGTGGCTCTGCTGTGCTAGCTCAGGGCTCTGGGCAGGTGCTCGTGACAGATACCAATCAGCGTTCTACCCACACAGCCTGCAAGGACCAACAACAGCTCTGATAAGGCCCAGAAACACTACCTTGAGTACAGAAAGCATGGTAGAGTTCTAGTCACTATGGAATCTTGCTTAAAATCTGGTTTGCCTCTTGTAGTTTAATTAATCGCTGCTCATCATCTCTAATTCAGACCCTGTTAAACCAGAAGAAGAATACGTCAACTTTTCTGCTGTTAGAAGAGAAGATGAAATAGGTGAAAACCTCAAACTGTAATATTGGAACATCTGATGTGCACAAATACATGGGAGGGGGATTTTGCCTGGGGAAAGGCAGGGGATAGATAGAATCATAGAACGACCAGGTTGGAAGACACCCACCGAATCGAGCCCGACCATTCCTATCAAACACTAAACCTAAAAACTATAAAAAACTAAATACTAAATAGCAGCAGTTACATACTGAAACTGCTAACTTACTGAAGAAAAATTAAAATAACCTAGGATTTTTTTTTTTTTTGGGGGGGGGGGGAAGCAAACAAAAAACCCCAAGTAAAATACCTATCACCATCCTATCACCCAAAAATTCAACAGGCTTATTATGAAACCACATAGGAGATGTTATTAGTGACCAAGTTGCTGGTGGCATATTAATTTTTCTGTTGTGTATCTGTACCGAAGAAAGGAATTATGAATGATGTTATTCTGCCTTTTAGCAGAGAAGAGGACACGTGCTACAGTCTATTCAAAGGTCCTCATCAGAGACTGAGTAAAAGGTAAGAACTCTTTTGCAATTAACTTAAAACACATATTTTTAAAGAGCCTTTTGATCTTCAGATGTGCTAAGGTACCACCACGTCTGCACAGAAAGAGATGATGCTTAAACACTGGCCTAATTATTTTGTAGACAGACAATACAGCTTGTTCTCTATCTGCAAGCAAAATCCTCAAGCCGTAATCCCTAAGGACTTCAACTTAAAAGAAAAGGCAGAACAGATAAAATTGGAATTAACAAAGACCCAAATAGCAATCCCACTAGACAAACTGCAACTTCTTGCCCAAATAGCACCATAAAAAACCCCTAAAATTAAACAAAACAATGTAATCAGTGCCAGGTAAGATCCTGCTGGACACAATATATGATCTGGCATTATACACATCTGATAAATAAACAGAAAGGAATAAATTATGTAAAACTTTCACGTAGACCCAAGCTCCTGTACATTTAACAATTCTTCTGAAATAGGAACTGGGAACACAAGATAATGAAAAGGCTTTAGTCAAGTATTAAAAATAAATAAAACCCAACTGCTTCGCTCTCTTAGGCACACGCTGGAGGATCCAGTTTTGGCCTTTGTACCCGCTGTTACCTCGCAGTACAGATGGCAATTTCTCAGCTCAACATTACTTCATCTCTTGGAACAGGATGCTAAAATTAACTGTTGAGATGGTTTAACTCCAAAACCAGTTCTGCATCCTGCTATAGGCTGATCCTTCAACGTTTCTGTCTTGGTTTCATACCATTCCTTAGCCAGCTTACCTAGAATTCCATAAGTCCAGTAAGTCACTACATAGCAAGTAACAATCTTTAGTGTTTAGCAGTTACAAATAACCAGTTTAGAGTTAAATAAGCACCATGTTAATAGAAGAAATGTTTAAGGCAAGTTCTCGTGTTTCATGACATTAATGACCATCAGCGGCTGTTTGCTACATCCACCTTAGAGGGATTTAATACGGTGGCTGAACAAGCTGCACACGCACAGTAAATCTACAGAAGATCAGAATCTATTTCGTATCTATGCAAATTCTTGTATCAGATTTTGATTACAGCACTTAAGTACATGATAAATATTAGCCTTTTCTCACCATTTTCTATGTACAGATGTTGTCCGCAAAAATTAAAAAGAAAATAGTTAACGCTGCTAATGAGGGACAAGTTGGTCTCTTCCCTCTTTTCAAAGTAAACTGGAAGACCCAGATGGTCTGGATTTGATGGAAAAATAGATGCAACACCAAGTTTTAGCAGAGCTGTTTGCAGAGAAGCCTGAGTCCATGACACTGTTCAGGCACAGATGTTTTAGAAAATCCTTTTATTCAACAAACTGAAGTTTACATATTTTTGGCTGATGTTACATACTTAGTTAAAAAGTCCTTCAGCCTAGAGATGTGCATCATTTCCTTCATGGTGGTGTCTCTGCTCCTCAGCTGGACCACTCCATTCTCCAGAGTGGAATCAGTTATCAAGATCGTGAAGAGAACACCCATCTCATCGTACCTGCAAAGGGAAGTGCACACTCATTACTGGTTTTGGTGCATGAAAAAAATCAGACAAGTACAAACGACCATAAGCTGTAAATATTTATTGTTGCTCTACAGCACTATGTTTCCTTGTTGCCATTCCTTGCTTTCTGGATTACATTTCTTTAAATTATTTTGTTACTTTAGTACATAAAAAGAATGTTATTTAGTGACCTATTACAAGAGTATTTTTGTATAAGCAAAATAATTCTTCTGTATAATAATAGCCAGATTTACTTCGAAAACTACTACACGTTAACCAATAGTCATATTTATTTTCTCTGGGGAAAAATTATTCACTCATATGTTCGGGATCCATTGACGTGAGAAGCGATATGCTCAAAATTCACTCCTGATCAATAAATCATCTATGAAGCCCTCAACTGGAATCGCAGTATCTATCTGCACAGAAAAAATTCCATCGCATACATTACTGGTTCCAGACTTGGAAGAACCTTCAAGTTCAAGACTAGACACAGCGTGTTGTTTGAAACAACTCCAGAAAGGAACACAGAACCAGTCCAGATACAGAAGTGAGGGGTGGAGGGAGACAGTTCTGTGAGTTTGTGATTCATCTTAAGAAAGAGAGTCTCTAAAAGGCATTTCACAGTTCCAGAGAAACAACAAAGAAGTGTGAAAGGCTTATACTTCACTTAATTTAAACAATGAACTATCTGACTTCTTAGCAAAATAAGGCATGTTCTCACTAGTCCACAGAAAATCATCTTTTACTTTCATAGTTTAATTTACAAAAGACTGTTTCTCCTTACTTTGTATAAAGCTGCTCCAGAGATACCTGCGTGGTTTCAAGATAACCTGGCCACACAGAAATTCTATTTTCTGACAGTTCATTGAACAATCCTTGACAAACCTGTGTTTAGTTAAAAACAAAAGTTAAAAAGATAGACTTTGAGGGTCTGAAAGCCTTTACAAAGAAACCATTAAAATTTCAGTGTGTGTGGTATTAACATTCCTAGCTGGTGTTAATTATTTGGCTGAAATAATCTCAAAGTACAAAGCAGCTTGGCAATTAAACCTCTGTTTCTATTTAGAAACAGGCGAGTGTAGGTTTCTTCCCTTCTGTGGGGACTGGTTTAATGAGTGACTAAGTTAGTTATTTTCCTTAGTTTTACATGGAACAAACACCAATCCTATTACTAGCACTAAAAGAAGTGTCTTAATGCAACAAAGGCAACTACCACCTACTGCTGCAATGAACTCCTTCAGCTACACGTCATCAGGTGCTTAGTGGGAAATCTGCACAACCATTCACAGAATCACAGAATCACAGAACAACCAGGTTGGAAGGGACCCATCGAATCTTCTAGTCCAACCATTCCTATCCAACACTAAACCAAGTCCCTCAATACCTCATACCAAGTCCCTCAATACCTCATCCACCCATGCCTTAAACACCTCCAGGGAAGGTGAATCAACCACCTCCCTGGGTAGCCTATTCCAATGCCCAATGACCCTCTGTGTGAAAAACCTCCTCCTAATCTCCAGCCTAAATCTACCCTGGCGGAGCTTGAGACCTCCAAGGATCAAAGAACCAGCAGGATTTTCCCCAACTTAAACAGTATCTGGATCATAACATGGGAAGTCAATGCTCAAAATTAAAACACTTTCTTACAACATACCTGTCTCAGTTCTGTTGTTGGACCTTTGCCCACGTCCAAGGCCACCTTAAGAGGCGCTAAACAAGGATGAAGCTTAAGCACCTAACAATTTTACAAAAACAAGAGATTACAGAATGTATTCACTGTGAAATTCTAAACAGAAATAGGAAACACTAGGGCTTTTTTTTTCACTGAAATTCTTGAGTTAGAAGCAAGCTATATTTTATATAACTAGCATCAATGCTGCTTAGGTTAGCATGGCAGAATTTATTCCCTTTTGGCTGAGCCCCAGAAAATAAATGAAGTTTTGTGAGCAGAGCCCCATCATCTTCAGTGGAGCCAGACTGATCAGAGACAGCCCAGCTGTTACCATCCAGCCTCTTCTTCAAGACCAAAGAGTTGTTGGCTGCTGGAATAACACGTCCTGTCTGAAAATCAACTCTAGAAAGCCAGTATAAAAGCGAGATTAACAGTGGTCCTCGGGGAAATGCCCCACTACCACCTGGAACCCACTTTCTCTACTCCTCTCAGCTTCAAATGCTGCCCGAAGGTAAAAGGTGGCCTCAGAAAGAGAGAAAAATCTTATTGTGAAACAGACAACAGTGGCAGCTCAGCAAAAAGAGGTTGGAGAAGGCAACAGAGGACAAAGATACAGAAAAGGGCAACATTTCCATGCTTGAGTTTACCACACTGTCTGTTTTGTACTCAGAGCTACCTCTGCCTTCCACATCCCTAACCCTTTCTCAGAAAGTTACCTTTTTCTGTGAATTTTTCTTTTTTGTTAGTGGATTATCAGCCAGGTGTAGGGAATCAAAGAGGTACGCTAACACTCCTCGGTCCAGATTTCCACTCATAGACAGAACATGAGGAATAACGTTCTTCCTTCCATCTCGGCCCTAAAGAGAAAAAAAAAAAAGGCATATCGCAAATACCATATCAAAGGGGCTTCTGTTTACTTTAAATGTACAATATGTCATTGAGCTCAAGCACCACTGGGACTCAATGATCTAAAAGGTCTTTTCCAACCTTGTGATTCTATATATTTAAAGCAGAATCAGACATACAATTGACAATGTTCCCAGCAATCTAGAAAGTGACATACTAGGCAAGACAGTAACACTGGGGAAAGCAGAAGACTGGAGCAGGATGGGATCATTTTCTCATCCCGCCATCTCTGATCACAAATCTAAATCTACAGCAAATACATTTAGAACTCTGCATTTCCTTCTGGATGTTTGTAGGTGATTTCCAAGTACCACAAGGAGCTGCCCCCACATTCTGATAAATCACTGCGTAACCCACAGTTCTGTAGGTTACGTTACAGGCCTCTGCCTTCCGTATGGAAATAAACTGCAAAATGAGAGAGACAGACAGGACTGCCAGGAGAAGAAGGTTGTGATTTACTGCTAAAGTACCAAGTTACTCCCGTGTTATCTGCGTGGCCTGAGTCTTCAAACGTTGCCACTTACTAGGAATTTGTCCCTTTCCAATATATTCTATGGAAATATAATCCCCCTCTGAGTGTGGTAGTGTCTACAAAGCCATCTACAGTGCTAATAATCCACTAACCCACGTATACTCCTACATACATGGAGCTGGACAAACCACAGAAAGGAAAAACATTTACAGGCTTTTTTGATGCAAACTTAACACTGCAAAGCAGGGACCGAGTTTGCCTTGACAAGTACTCACAGATGCCGGTAACGGCTGTGCAGCTGACAAGAGCTGGCCTGTTGATACAGCTCAGCTCTAATTCCAAAGAATTCACTCCTCACAAAACCCCACCTCACAGTATTCTATCTGCTTTTGGAAATGGAGGTCTGACTGCACAGTATCAACTGTACTACTTTTCCAAGGAATTAAAAGATAGTCACACACGAAGCAACTGGTCCTGCAGAGAAACCACTTCTCTCACACGTTACCATATTTACAGAAGACTTTGAGTACAGTAAAGCTTACCAATAGCTGTGAGTTATCCCCGGGATACATCTGTAACAGTTCAGTGTCACCAAGGTTTGTCAATGTTTCTATCGTTTCTGTTCCCCAAGGAAATCTGTAATGTAAATTAAATCCTTTTCTTCCTCCTTCATCCTGGAAGTCGCTGCTGCTGAAGTTCGACGGGCCTACTGCGAACTGAAAATTAACAACATAAAAGGGATGACTACTGTGCCCGCTGTGTTAACTACAAAAAAAACAAGTCTACAAGGCAAGCTGAAGCCGGTGATTCTCAGCAAAAGATTTTATCAATTACAGCCCTTTGACTTTTTACAGCATTTTGATTTCAAACCAACTACAAACAAAAAAAATTGCTTTCCTGCAAGTCATATTGTAAACTACTTGTCATAAACTTAAATAGCTTTTTGTTTCTTTCACAAGAAATGCCTGTATTTCAACATCAAGAACAAGCAGCAACAATTCCATAAAATCTATGAGGGTATCTATTCCCTCCCCATCTGAGAAATAAAACAGGAGGACAAGATTTCCCCTGGGCACACTGCGGGTACCTTTCTCCACCACTGGAGTCTCTGGCGCAACCAGTAATCGAGCCACTGTCCTGAAGTTCTGGGAGGACTGAACCATGCGAGCAGAGACGTGGTCCTTTCGCCTATTCTTTAAAGAACAGCAAGGTCAGCAAGTTAACCCCTTCAAAAAATAACAAAAGAAAAAGGCAAAAGAGAGTATTCAAAAAGAATCCCAAAGTGAAACAAGTGCAGACAGATAGTTTAAGCATGAGGAGGGATGAATCCCTCTGTTACTCTACCTTCCAAGGTTATTGTTGTCTGGTTCAACTTCTGGAAGAGTGTGGAAGCAAACTCCAACCTGTGCGAGGCCGCAGGGCAGGCGCCGGCTCACCAGTTCTAAGCAGCTGACGTACTGTGCCAGGACACCTGCCGACACACAGACCACAAGTCTTAGCAAACACAGGAAAAACTGGAATTTTTCATTGTTTCTATGTGCAGTCCAACTAGTGTTAAAGTTTCGGAGAGATAAGCACAACACCCTGTAGCTCAAATCCTCTGGTCACTGTGGGAACTGCGATTTTAACTCACCTTTCTCTAATTACAAGGGCAAACATCCAATGGGCCCTGAATCTCAGGTCCTTGAATGGGAGACAAAGCCCCTCAAACAAGAGACAGACAGATCCCTTCAAAGAGAGGACAGACCCCCTTAAACAGAGGGTGGATGGGTCCCCCTGAAACTGTGGACAGACAGACACCCTCGAACTGGGGACAGATGGACAGACACCTCCTTGAACAGGAGACAGACAGAAAGAACCACCTCAAACAGGGGACGGGGAGACCCTCCTCGAATAGGGATGAGACTCTTCTTGAACAGGGATGAGGAGACCCTTCTCAAATAGGGGATGGGGAGACCCTCCTCGAACAGGGGATGGGGAGACTCTCCTCAAACAGGGGATGAGACTCTCCTCAAAAAGGGATGAGGAGACCCTCCTCAAACAAGGACAAGACTCTCCTCAAACAGGGATGAGACCTTCCTCAAAAAGGGATGAGGAGACTTTCCTCAAAAAGGGATGAGACTCTCCTCGAACAGGGATGAGGAGACTCTCCTCAAAGAGGGGACGGGGAGACCACCTTGAACAGGGATGAGGAGACTCCTTGTACAGGTGACCGACAGACAGAGCCCCCTCAAAGGGGCCAGACGGAGCCTGCTCCCCTGAGGGGGCGGCTCGTCCCGCGCAAACCCGGCAGCACCTACCGGGGAGGAGACTGTCCCGAAGCGCCTCCCCGCGCGGCCGCTGCCGTGCCGGGGCTCGGAGCGGGGCATCCACGGCGAGCACCTGCTCCCGGTGAGCCCATTCCCACCACCGCCCCGTCAGGTTGCCCCTCAGTGCGGCGCCCAGCGGCCCGAAGCCCGGGTGGTCCCCGGCGAGGACGCGGGCCCAGGGCTCGCAGCCGTCCCGCAAGAAGCGGCGGCGCTTGCACAGCTCCAGCAGCTCCGGCCCCGCGGCCGCCGAGAAGGTGCGCGGAGGGGCCGCCCCGAGGCGCGGGAGGCAGCGCGGAGCCAGCGCCCCCCGCGCCATCGGCCCCGAACCCGCGCATGCGCCGGAAGGGCTGGAAAATTCCACAGCGGAGGCTGAGCACAACGGGGCCCGAGGAGGGGGGGGTCAGAGGGTCCCATCGCGACCCCGAGACCAGCAGGTGCAGGGAGGTTATTCTCCCTCTGTACTCGGCCCTGGTGAGGCCGCACCTCGAATCCTGTGTTCAGTTGTGGGCCCCTTAGCACAAGAAGGATGTTGAGGCTCTGCAGCGAGTCCAGAGAAGAGCAATGAAGCTGGTGAAGGGGCTGGAGAACAGGCCTTATGAGGAACAGCTGAGAGAGCTGGGGTTGTTTATCCTGGAGAAGAGGAGGCTGAGAGGAGACCTCATTGCTCTCTACAACCACCTGAAAGGAGGTTGTGGAGAGGAGGGAGCTGGGCTATTCTCCCAGGGACAGGAATGACCTCAAGCTCCACCACGGGAAGGTTCAGGCTGGACATTTGGAAAAAAAAATTTCAGGGAAAGGGTCACTGGACACTGGCAGAGGCTGCCCAGGGAGGGGGTTGAGTCACCTTCCCTGGAGGGGTTTAAGGCACGGGTGGACAAGGCGCCGTTTAGTGTTTGATAGGAATGGTTGGACTCGATGATCTGGTGGGTCTTTTCCAACCTGGTGATTCTATGAAAAGCCTCTCCTCCTCTCAGAGACCCTCGAGGGGATGGGGAGGCACAAAGTAAAAATAAACAAGCCCCGGTCCTGTGATTCAGAGCTGTGCCTTGCCGATTGCATAAAAATAACAACTACCACCTCAGTAGCCCACATCACATCACCCAGAGACAGGCAGAACTGCAGCTGCAGTTACTTCAGCTTCTGAAGACAACTGACCCAGCCAGAAAATTACACTGGAGTCCACCCCAAGGAGACTGAAGTCAAGGTTCACCTCCTTGTCCCCCACACTTTCCTGATTAAGTTTGCGAAACACATTTCCAGTCATTTCACACCCCTCTGGGTTTCAGCTCAACAGGTCTGGGCAGTGCCACCTCCTCCAGCTCAAACTGACAACATTCCTTGTTCCCACTGTTTCAGAAGACCCCACTCCATCCATGTTAATTCACAACCTGGACTTTTTCCACATACTAGGAGAAGTGTTTAAAGGTTTTTAAAAAGGTTATCTTTATGTGTTTTGTTTCAGTCAGCTGACCTGGAAAACCTGGCAATTAATGTATTGTATTTCAAAGATTAACACCCATCTACTTCCTCGTCTTCTGCACTGATAGCCCTGGGACAAAGGGAAGCCAACAAATGTGATTAAAAAACTCCTTCCATACTGCAAAAACAAGTTTTGGACTCAACTGTGGCATTTCAAGACTCCAGCTGGAGTTCTCATAGCAACAGTGATCACTTAAGTACCATCAGCTGACAGAAGCCCACAGAAAAGGCTCCATTACATCATCAAAAGGCAGCTTAGGCTGGGGTTAAAAACATGACAAACTGAGCCACAGAAGAAAACAATTGGCCAAGAACCTACTAGGAAAAGAGCTGAAGTGTAAAAGAAAGTCAAATTCAGGTTCAAGATAGCCTGGATGGCACCTTGCAGATTGGACCTTGATTAGGCTGCATGGTTAAACTTGAAACTCTTCACTGTTACTAATAAACAATGTTGTAACTTGAAAGCATTGAGTACTTCAATCCCATGATCAAGCCTTATTCCAGCTACATTCCTTGCCAAGGAGTTTCTTCACCCAACAGGGGCAGTAAGGGGTCAATTCTAGACCCAGCAAGTCTTGAAAAATCCATGAAGGCTACTCACAGCTCAGCCACCCGCCAACCTTTCCCACCCATTAAAAAAAAAAATCACCGCTCAATACCAGTTTAAGTATAATTTGAAGTTTTAATACTAAGATCTTCCCATTTCTCTGAAGCTCGCAGTAAGCCTGCATGCTAACCCGCAAGGCCTGACAGCTGTAGGTACACGACACTCACGCCTGGTCTGCACGGACGCTCCCGGGAAGGCGACAGTTGCAGTGCTGCAAGCGCTTCCTACACTCGTAGCGGCTCCTTAGCAACACCACTGCAGTTTTCGTTCACAAGACTTTTTAGCTGTACCATTACGCTGGTGGATCTATTCCAGAACTGGCCCTACACTAGTTAAGACAGGGAAGAGCACCATATCCAGCAGTGACTGAGAAGCCAGCCTTAGTCATCTTCCCCATCAAAGCAGAGCCTGCCATGCTAAGCGATCTAGCCCAATTGAGGCAAGGCTGGTTTTTGTATAAGCTTAAATGTTTAATCAGACACAGTTGAGAAACCTTTCTAGAATTTAATATAAAAACATTTGACATTCCATTAATGTAAAGTTGTGCACATGTTGAGAAAATTGCCATCTGAAAGAAAATTCGGTCTTCAAATATCTTTATTGGAAGGCCATGCACTGCCTTCTGTAACTGTATTTCAAATCACTGTACATTTAACTTTGAAAACACTGTCTGCATTTTCTAGTACAAAAAACTAAAAATTGTTTCAGGAATGTAGAGAAATATTCAACTTAAATAGCGAAAAAGTGCACCATTAATTACTGCTGCACTGCAGTCATTTCTGCATTTCCCATTTCTTAAATAACTATCCTGTTTTGATAACACACAATATAAAGAGCAATTATGAAAAACTGAGACATTTAAATACACTAAGTTATTGAGAATAGCTTGTCGGCATTGGGTAACCTATCATGGGAGCAGCGCCAGTGGCAGGGTACGCATACTGCTGCTGGTTCATGCCATTGTGCATATTGGCTATGTTACTGCCGTACTGCTGGTCGTAGCCGTTCTGGTAAGCCCCCGCGGGGGTGCCAGCCCTGAAACCAGCCTGCATGCCTGCAGCCGCAAACCCATTGCCAAAAGGAGTTCCATTGCTGAAACTCTGGGCGGTGAAGGCCCCGTTTTGGGTTTTTGCTCCAAAGTCTCTCTTTCCTATCGCACCATAGGTTCTCTCAAAGTTCTCCCTCTCTCTAAAACTACTAAATCCACCCCTTTTGCCCGCAGAATATCTGTCACGTCGATCGCCTCGGGAACGACCTATCAAAAGAGAGAAGATGCAGTTATACATACCAGAAGAGCTGCAATTTACATACCACCAAATGACTTCAGCTCATATAGGTTTGCCTTCCTGGGAACTCTTCATCCAGCTAAGGTCTCCAAGTCAGGCCTCTGCTACACGGATGAAGGTTGGTTTGATAGAGAAAGCTGTCTAAACTATGAGCTGTCTCTCCCTTCTAATCCAAGTGGCAGCATCAAGGAAAAAGGTCACTTTCAACAGGACACTCACGTCCATCCTTCCAGCCACAAAACAAGAGCCCTGAGGTGTTTTATTTCAGAGCAAACACTCCAAAGTGCCTCTTTGACCAGCACCAGCTGTAGGTGCACCACAGCACCAGTATGGAGCATCCGGGGGAGGGGGTGCTGTTTATTGTTATTGGTGTTTTAATAAATACCTTTTCAGCTCACCATAACTAGTAGCTAAACCACCTTCCATATCCATTTTGGAGAGAGGCTGGAGGTGGAATTTGAGTTTCCATTTTGTTCCAAGAGGAAAGCTATGCGCTGTGCTCAAGAAACACCACTTACCTGAACCTCTGTCTTCAATCAACTGAAGCAATTTGGGGTTGATGGCTTGATTAGCCTCCCGAAGCACAGAGATGAGGTCATTTACTTGCTTAATATTGTTAGGAGTAAAGAATGTGTATGCTGTGCCTGTTTTGGTACTGCGGGCAGTTCGTCCAATTCGGTGGATATAGTCCTCTGAGGAGTTAGGGTAGTCATAATTGATGACAAATTTCACATCTTCCACATCTGTAAAGTGTTGCAGTGTGGCAAAAAGCAAGGTACGAAGTTTTGCACACCACAACAGCCAAATCGGAGATAAACATTAGACAATGGTACTTTAAAGGAAATAACGGCTGCAAAGAACAGTGTTAGAATTATCTGTTTCTGCATGAGTATTGTGGAAGAGAAAGTTATGCACACTCCGTCTGTTCCCGTCTCATCACCCACCCTGTGATCCAAAACCTTACCATAAAGGAGTATGCATTTGCTTGTCATTCCCAACTCAAGAGTCCCCTCTACAAATCATCAAGTGACATCTGAATGCTTCTTGCAGTAGGGCCACTAAAGCTCACAGCAGCCTCTTCATGTGCTCATTTGAGGACCTTAGAGTAAAAACATACAAGGTCCTTCACATACACACTCATTAGAAGCTCAGAAAAAAAGGGGCCACACTGCTCGTCTTGCCAAGACCTTTGAACCGCAGCTGCAAGAAAAACATACCTGTCCCCCCAAAGTCACCAAGTTGTTTTTATGCACTGTGTCTCGTCTAGGCAAGCGCTGCCAAGAAGCCAGGGTTCACTTGAGAATGTGTCTCTCTCTGGCAGGTCTCGACATGACGACTACGTTATAGGTGGAGGAACTTCGACTTTCAAAGGCATTTGAAAAGCCATTGCTTTCCTGCCCCACTTGCTAATGCGAGAGGTGGGCTTTTTCTCAGATTTCATGTGCCAGTACTCACCAATTTGTACAAGGCTTAGTACATTTTAAAGCTGCTCTCTCCATTTCATGGTTGAAAAAAAAATTTCATTGAGCATTGAAGTTTGTAATTATTTCCTTCGACATTTCAGCAAACTCACTGAAATTCAAAGACCCACAGATCACAGCAGACAGTATGCACAAAACTAACAGTACTGCACCATGGCAAATCATGCAAAGCATGGAGAGAAGAGAAATACCAGGGCAAAGTGAACTGTGAATGAAACTGCTTATTTCATGAGAGAACAGTTTATGGGGGGGGTAGTTTAAAGGATGATCTTTGCCTTTTGAAGATTACTGGCACACAATGCTCTCAGCTTTCACCTCTCTATTTGACTGGAAGCAGCCAGCCGATCACTTCCACTAGTCCTCCATCCCCCTCGAGTCCTCCGATTGTCATGCCTAGGCCTTGCCACAAAGACTGCACCTTTATGTGAAGAAAACTTAGAAAAATGCAGAGGTTAAAGAAAGCAATAGACTTTCTTTAAAAAGCTTTGGACAACTGCCATTACGAGTTGTACTAACCTAGACCTCTGGATGCAACATCTGTAGCAATCAGGATTGGTGCTTTTCCATGTTTGAATTCTGTAACAGAAGCAACTCGTCAGTTTTCTTGTTAAGTAACAGAGATCGAGTGCTTGCAGGAATTGCTGCAATACTCACCATTTAGAACCCAGTCCCGTTCCTGCTGACTTTTGTCCCCATGAATGCCCATTGCTGGCCACCTGAAAATACAGAACACCAATTTCCTCACACCTACCACCCCAAGTAGTTTCATAAGTCAAGATGGGGCTGGGGCAAATTCCAAATAGCTCCTGGAGTTAGTTTTGCCATTTTTTTATGGCACCTGGTGTCAGCGCCTGGCAGCTTTGACACAGCAGTTAACTGGGCACTCAGGCAGAACCAGAGGCATGCTCAGACTGCCAGGGTGGCTCACTGAAGTTCGAGCTGTTACTTACCCATCTCTCCTCATTTTTCTGGTAAGGTCATCACACCGTCTTTTGGTTTCCACAAAAACAATGGTTTTGTTCTCCTTCTCACTCATTATTTCTTCCATCAAGCGAATAAGCCTATCATGAAGAGATGACTGTTAGAGCAGGCACTGACTTGTACCAATGTTCTACCAATCTGATGCTGACTTTTTTTAGTGGTCCCTGACTGGTGAGAAAAAAATCCATCAAAACAATTGTTTCACAGTTTATGAACTAAAACTAACCTATCAAAACCACACAACGAGTGCGAATGCTTTTCACCGCTTGGTACTTACTTGTCATCTTTCTCCACATCATGGCAGACATCCACAATCTGAAGAATGTTGTGGTTTGCACTTAGTTCTAATGCACCAATGTTGATGTGTACATACTCCTTTAAAAAGTCTTCAGCCAGCTGCCTCACCTCCTTTGGCCATGTGGCACTCCACATCAGAGTCTGCCTGTCAGGCTGGAGAAGGAGACCAGGTCAGTACACGATCAACAGTTAAAAGCCCAGGCAAAAAAAGAAAAATCATCTACTCAAGACAAGCCTGAACACATTATCTGCATTGCCCTTACTTTAATGAGCAGAGTAACATTTATAACAGTGATAAAGGCATGAGTCATCCATACTTACTCTTATCTGATCCACAATTTTTCTGATCTGAGGCTCAAACCCCATGTCAAGCATCCTATCGGCTTCATCCAGGACAAGGTAAGTACACCTCCTGAGATTGGTCTTTCCAGCTTCCAAGAAGTCTATAAGCCTTCCAGGTGTTGCAATGCAGATTTCCACACCTAAAAACCAAGCAGAGTACAGTCAGCTGCAGTAGTTTTCACACTGTCCCCTGCAAAGGTCATCAAGGCTTCTCCATACCTCTTTCCAAGTCACGAATCTGTGGTCCCTTTGGAGCACCTCCATAAATACACGTAGACTTCAAACGGCATGCTCTGCTATATTCAGCAGCTACCTGCTGCACTTGCTGAGCCAGTTCACGAGTCGGTGCCAGCACAAGACACTAGAAATGAGACGCCCAGTCTTTAGTTAAACACTTATTTGAAACTTCTAATCTGAAACTAGTTTCAGATTGTCATGCACTAGAACGACTAAAGGGGATTTAAGTAGCCCAGACCAGCAAACCAAATTAGCTAGGATCCCAGCTACCAGCAAACAGTGCTATGCTGTGTGGCACTATTACCTCCAATTCACTAGCTTCCAGGGGATAGAAATTCCCAAAATAGGACATCTAACCCTGTTCTGCACAATTTTAACGACAATCCAATCAAAGCTTATGGAACGTTCTTGGGAGACTAACAAAGCATGGAAGCATTTTAGTCATACAGAGAAACACAATACAGCTATGCATTTATGAGCATGGACAATTGGACTGTAAAATTCAAATTTAAAAAAAAATATCACATTCTCTAGAAATTAAGATCTGCATTCATTCAGGGATACTTACAATAGGTCCATCTCCTCGCTCCAGGAATGGCTGATGATTTATATGCACAATAGCAGGCAACAAGTACTGTTTGGAAGGAGGGAAAGTCTCATTACAACCTCTTCCCAGAAACATCCAGCCTGCACGAAGCCAGGCTGCGCTTCCACTGCTGGAATCAAGCAGTACTTCAGGCTACAATCAGAACTTACCGACAGTGTTTTCCCTGATCCAGTCTGTGCCACTCCAACCATATCCAATCCACTCAATGCAACAGGCCAACCTTGTGCTTGAATCGCAGTTGGTTCAGTGAAGTTTTGCCTCTGAATTACTTCCATAACATTTGCTTGAAGAGGAAATTGACACTTATTAACTTAAGGCTTTGTCTGAATCAAGCCTGGAAAAGCCACCAGCATGCTAGTCTTCACTTACCAGGAAAATTAGCTTCATAGAAGTTTATAATCGGTTTGGGACAGTTATGGCCCCTAACTGTGACTTCTTTGCTTGCTCTGTACTGCTCGACTTCTTGCTGCAAGACAGAAATTACCTCATTGGAAATAAGTTTTGATACCAACACTATCTTTCAAGCTACCCCATCCATGCCAGCTGGGCCCCGTGACCCTGAGCATATGTGCATTTTGCAATCCGTTTAACTTTTGTAGGAGCTGGACTGGGTACATACCACAGTACGTCGAGCTACATCAGGGTGTTCCTGATAGAAGTTCTTCTCAAATTTGGGCAGCTCATCTAAATTCCATTTCTTTTTTGTAAGTTTTTCCCCAGGGTTTCCAAATTTCTTCCCAGAGAGAAGTCCTCCTCTACTTCCTCCAAAACGTGGAGCTCCAAACCTAGAAAATTATATTAACACATAGAAATGAAGAGAAATATTTCAGTTCTTTTCTAATACAATTTAATAGCTACCTTTGCAATCGACCCTGGAGCTTTACAATTCAGACTTTTAAACCCCACCCACACGATACCAGACCTTAAAAAATCCATATCTGAATTACAGATGCCACCATCCGCCTCGCTAACTCATATTCAGAAGCTAAGGTAGCATCTCTCTCTGCTCTTCCCATAAAATGAGATAGAAAGGCCTGTTTGCAAGTTACAACATAGGCCAAGGACATCAAAACCGTTTTATTACCCCATATCAAAATGGTTTCCCACCCAAATGAGGTCCAGTTACAAAACCATGGGACAACTTCCCCATAAAATGCATTCTTACAACCCCTAAAACCAAACTTCTCTCAATAACGATGCTTTTATGAGGCTAAACGTTTTAAGTTAGCCTTTGAGGTCAGGTCCTGCGTTCGAAAAAGGCCCTTCTTGAGCTCCAAGCCGCGCATGGAGGAGACTAAAGAGAATCGGAGTGCGGGGCTGCCGATCGCTGCCCGATTTCACCCGAGCAAGCGCTGGGATGGGTCCTCGGCAGCACAAACACAGCGCTCCCAGAGGGGACCCGGCTGAGCGGCCGCTGCTTCCTGCCAGCGCTGTTTCCTTTGTCTCTCATTTCTGTCTACGCCACATTTTCCAGCCGCTGCCATTTTAGAGCCTGAGCTGGGCGGGGGGGGGAGGGAGGAGGAGGAGGGAGGAGGAGGAACAAAGGCAGCAGCAGCAGCAGCCGGCATTTTGAGTTCCCCTCAGTCACCGCATGGCGGGGCCGGCCATTAACATCCGCTCGCACCACACAAAGCGGCGGCCGCCCGGCTTGTGCCCGGAGCCGCCGGCCCTCGCCAGGAGGTGGGGGAAGGGAGGAAGAGGGAACCGCCCTACCGAGAGCTCCCCGGGGCAGCGGCGAGGCGCCCGGCCAACCCACTGACCCACAAACCGCGGCCCCGCGGGGGCACCGGGCGCTGCGGGGACGGCCCCGGGGGAGGCGGGGGAGAGACGGAGCCCCTTTCCCCGCACTAAAACCCAACCCGCACCCAGCGGGGGCGGCTCTGAGGCGCATAAACCCAACCTTTCCCGCACTAGGCGGCCACCCTCGACACGGCCGGATCCCCCTCGCCAGGGGCTGCCGCGGCCGGATCCCCTTCCCCAGACTCCTCTGGCCAAGCCGTGGAGGCTTCCAGACGGCGAGCGCCGAGGGCAAGGCTGAGGGCCCAGCCCCCGCGCGCCGCCGCCATCTTAAGCGGCTCTCAAAGCGGCCGAGGCAGCCCCACGGTCGGTCTAAAGAGTCCGGATGCTGGCGGCGGCGGCGGCTGGCGCCGGCCGGGCCCCCGGACTCACCCTCTGTCCCTTTCGCTGGAATACCCTGGCATGGCAGCAATGGTGGCGGTGGGCGAGAAGATCCTGGTGACGAAAAGCGGGAAGGCGCGGGACGAAGCGCGTCGCCGGCTGAGGTGATGTGAGATTTAAGGAGGGGTGGGCACTGACTGTGGGGCGGCGCGCGCGCGGGCGCCGCTTTATATAGGGGCTCGCGCAGGGCACGCTGGGAGCGGCTGCTGACGCACGCGCCC